>OY740768.1:125795736-125963236 GCA_963513935.1 Aphrophora alni | reverse complement strand
TTTACGCAACTCTATTAGCATTGCACTTCCTTCTAGTGGTTTCTAGGTAAAATATTGTATTCAGTGTTCTAATTAAAAAATAATTTACAAAATATGTCACATATGAAGCCATATTATGTTAACTAAAGAAAACTATAGTTTCAAAACAAAAACTTCGATTTTGGTGTGTTTTTCCCCTTTAGTATAAAATATTGATAGATGAAAGTATGTTTATGATTAGGGTTAATAAATAAACCATCTACTTGTGATGGAAGTTTATTGTATAAAATTTACCTGTGTTGTTTTTGCATGATAATTACAACCTTTTCTGGTGCTTTATCTTGTGCTGTTATGTCCTTGTTCTGGATATGGTCTCACTTAAACTTTCAATAAAGGATCGCTTCAAATATATGTTGCCTATACTTGGAAGTGTAAGAATCCCAATTCTCTAAAAGTCATTTTTACATAAGTTCAAATAGTTGATACAGGGATATTACTAGTCAATAGTAGGCTATTAGAACAATTGAATTTTTGCTTTACTATTTTAAATCTTAGAATACAAATACTCTAAACTAATTTTATTTAATAGGCCTATGATTGCTACAAGTGATCTTATAATCAATGAGGAGACCCAAGAAATTTGGTGAATTTACTTCTTCAAGTTCCTCTTCTATTATTAAGACATATAGTGCCTGATTAGCACTTTAAATTTTAAATTAAATTAGATCTTATACAAACAGCTCTAACCAGGAGAAAATGCTAATAAAATAAATTACAATATATTTTTAAAACATTCAACCCTTTTGAAAAACCTTCAAAGTATAAATGCATCAAAACTTAAAATAAAGCTATCCTAGATGTGAGCTTCTCTTCAGACCCCGGACAATCATCTCTTGGTAAATATAGTTCCTCAGGTGGTTCAATAGCATAAGAACCAAAGGTTATTACTTTGATATAGACAGAGAGATGTCACAAGATCTTCAACATGGACCAGCACAAATTGGTAGAAAACAATATCGCATTATGTTGATCACAATTTGTACAAACTTAGTTATTAAACACTCATGTAGATTCTTGACACAAAATGATACCAAAAACCACTAAACAGCTACTATTTTAAAATTTTGAGATCATTTTTTCAATCATATTTGATACATTAAATACTATAACTTAGCTCACATACTAAATTTAAAAAATGATATTCCTGATATTTTGTAATATTCAGATCATGTTTTTTAGAAATTTTGTTTTAGTATCAAAACATGTTTGGCTATCATTAGAAAATGAGATATCATGGGATGTAGAACATTCAGTTTAAAGTTATCCTTAAAAAGAACATAATTTGAAATTTGAAAATCAATCATTTAAAATTACCAATTGATCTTACTGATTAACAAACATATCCCATGATTTGTAACCAAATTTGAGAATAATCTATTAAAATTGTGATCTTGTTTACTAATTTGTACATTTGTATGTGAACATTAAATGGTTTCTGTTTCGAAAGATTTTAATAATTATAAATTCGTTAATATCATAAACTTTAATATCAAATTTTATGATTTCAGCTTCCAGGAATGGAACGAATCTTTTACTATATTAGAAGAAAATGGAATGCTAGTATTATATACATGTTCCATTTGTTTGGTGTACATCCTAGAGCTTCAATAGATTCTTACGTTCATGGTTCACAAGACAAAAGCTAATAAAAAAATTTACAACTATATATTTAAAGTTGACAAACTGGTCAACATATAACTATTATAACTATATATTACTCTAAACTCTTATATTTAAAGAAAAAGTAATTGTTTGGACTATAAATATTTATATCTTGTTTCGTTTCTGGTGTTAAGTTATATAGTCTAAATATTTTAACTACACGTTTCTGACATAATATTAAATAAAATATTGTATTGATAAGTATAATCCTAAAAATTCTTTAGAGGCCTGTATTTTTCTATTAACCTGTGTATTATTGTCAGAACTATTGTCGTAAAGATGATATGAGTTTGTTATCGTTAAAATGAGACAAAATGGAGAGGAGAGAGATGATGAATTATCATGAAATAACCAAAAGAATCAAACGTTTTATGTCAACAAGAGTAAGATGTTGCAATGAATATGCCAACACCCTCAATGAATATTCTAGTTTTAAATGATTGTTCATATTATTGTTAGGGTATATTTTAATTACACATTTTCCATCATGTTATTAAGTAAAAACTAACATGATATTTTAAATATTATGAATCAACTTCCATTTTCAAATATTTATCATTTGATAATGGGAAATGATTCATATTCTCGAAACATGTTGTTTTAGTTTTTTTTTTAACACAAATAATGGCAAATGTCTGATAAGGCTATGTATGTATCATGGAATATTCCTAAATTCAGTTAACAATTTTATTGAGTTATCCTGCATAAAATATTAAAAAGTAAAATTATGTTTCAAAGACATAACAATGACACAACAACCTCAATATAACTATAATTATGGTCACTTTATTTCTATAACTAATAATGAAAAAGTTATGGCAACAGTGGCATTCATATAAAAGTAGACAAAAAACAGAAATGTACCGTAATAAAACTCTAAGTGAAGTCCTGTTTCAACTCAACATGCCATTTCATCTGTATATATGTTTACATGTTTGTTTGTTACAGTTAAAACCAAACATGTGTATGAATCACTATAAAATTTAGAAATAACTTTTTTGAAACTATATACTTAATGATGTATGTAAGTTTTTCAATTTATTTTCCGTTATATAATGGTGAACACTCAATACAGATACTGTAAGGTCCCGAAACTTGGGCAGAGCTGCTTCAACTAGGAATACAGTGCATTCTTTAAAAGTGTAAACTAAAATAATGTGACCATTTATGATGATTCATAACAAACAGTTATAATGACCGACAGGTTTTTCGCTTTAACCAAGGAAAAACAATTAACAGTTATGTATGTATATATACTTATATTATATACCCACAAGAAATGTATATGTGAATAGATAAATTGGAGTAAAATATAAGCAGTAGTCAGATTGTGCATGCTTCCAAGGAGGAGAGAGAGGTCTAATACTTACAGAACTGCTATAGTAGTAAATCTATGGACAATATTTCAAAGCAAGACAGCAAAAGAGAGGTTCAGAAATCTGAAATAATAATCCATTTAACACTTCTTATAGTCAAGATGAGTATAATACATAATGACCAAAAATATATCTTTAACCCTTAACCATTATAATAGTAACTCAGCAGTCAGCTGATCATTACAATTATTATAAACACAAGAGTGTCAAATTAGAATTTGACCCATTTACCAAATGTACTTTTTTATCACAACTTTCAATGAAATGCGCAAGAAAACCTTGAGGCTGTTAACTCAAACTCTGAATAACAATTTATAAAATTTAATTGTTATTAAAATTTTTTTTAAAAATACCATCAATAAGCAATAAAATCCAATATGTTGAAAATAGCTGTGTTCAGTTACAAGTTGTACCAATAATCTTGAATTTGAACATGCTTGCCATCTGTGGGGGAACCTCATGTCATGAACGAGCAGAAATAGATTTCTGAAAGAAGATAGCTAGACAGGTGTAGCTCATTACTGAATGATTACTCTGATTTTCTTTAATTTCGCAGGATTGTTGGATAATCTTCAAAAGTCAAAGGGAGAAATCCGCTCTTCCTAATGGTATGAGATTCTTACTCACTAAAAACCACCTTCCATCCTGTTAGTATACCTATCACATTAAACAAGGATTCAAGTATGGTTTTCCATGTACCAAGCTTGTAAGCTCTTTCATGGCCCTAAGATAAAGTGAAAGAAGCAGATCATTATATACCTCAAGAAAAGTGAGGCAAATCTCTAACTTAGACAGAATCCAGGTAGGGAAAACTTTGCAACAGATCATGCATGATCCCTGGTTGGAGTGTTGTGTAGGTGAAGGATGGGATTACCTTATTAGTTATTTTAATATAGGATTGGCCTACATGCATCATCTTCTTCTGTTGCCTACTTGAAACTGAAATAACCATGCAAAAGAGACATTCTGCATACAATCATGTACTGATAGTTGGGCCTGCAACAAAGTTGCTAACAATACCTTGTCCTGGGCTACTGAATGTCTTGTCTCATGCATCTACGTTGCTTGCCCCTACCACTTCTGAAACAGATTTGATGATAAAACAATTACGAAATGATCACAGTGATAAGAATGTGGTGGGCATTACAGAGCCAGCAGGTGGTCTGTCATGGATTAGGGACAGTCCTTTGTGTATATTAGATGTTGTTTTGTATCTGCCAAGTGAGCAAATCAATGTAGATGAGGGGTGTGAGTTTGCTCCCTTGAAAAGATTTACTGCTAAATGTTGGATGTGTTGTTTGATAAAATGCACATTCATGTCTTTGTGTATATTATTCTAAGTTTGGTGAATACTGGTGCTTTAGTCACTATTTTCAAAACTTTGTTTTGGAATAGTTAGTTGTAGTCTTCAGATGTGGATGTCCATAGCATAGCCCCTTTAATATTTTGTCATTATTTCAAGTTTACTGTCATACCACAAGAATGTGCTATGCTCGCAAGTGGATGTCTTCAACTTCTACAGTTATGGAATGTCATATCAAGTTCTTTGTCTCTAAATTCATATTTTATTTTATTTTTCAAACTCTTGGTGAGTCTAATCAATATTATTGGTGTTGTGTTTTTTGTATATAAGTTTATTTTTTGTAATCTTATGTTGTGTGACTGTGTGTTATTTCTAAAAATAATGTAGCTATGTATTATATTAAAGATGTTTCAATAAAATTGGAACATAATGTTGTTTTTTTTTTAATTTATCAGGGATTGTAAAATTCTAATTAACACACTATTAAAAATATATATATTCTAATTCATTTACAACCCTTTTCTGGGAAATATTTGATAAAAATCTAATGAATATAGGCTATGGCGTGAATTACAATACATTTTTAGCTATGTTTTATATATTTGAACACTTCTTTACATGAACTCTACTTGTAAACTCTTCTACCTACTTTCTAAACTCTAACCCAAGATTAGGAGAATATTTAAATCAAAGAACATTTTTGGTAAAGTTATTTAGTTGTCAAGTATATGTCAAATATTATTTATAATCATTTCCTCCCTTCAGTATGATAATTCTATTTAAATAACTGAATTCTGCATCAGTGGAATTTACGAATTACTAAAGAAGATAACACCGACTTGGTTTACATTGACAATATTTTATTTATTTATGACCTATATAAATTTACATTTTAAATTTGTTTAGGGAAAACACATAGTTTTGAAACTGATGTCTTTAACTTGCAATACTTTTGAATTTAATGTATTTAAATATGGACTTTAACTGAATAAAATTAAGAACTGATTTCAATAATGGCGTTGATATAAATAAGACAACGTGTTTTAATACATGTAATTAGCTGATGTCATTAGTTCAAAACAGTTTAATAGTAGGCCTATCGTTAGCTACATTGCATAAATATAAAGTAAACTTATGTATAAACAATAAAACAGATTTAATATACTGTAGGTCGTTTCCATTTTTACAACCCAATGTATTTATTTAAACTTTTTTGAAATCACTCTCTGTCAAAGACACTATGGATTATTTAATATTATTATAAACATTTACTTTGGTAATAATTAATTACCAAAGTAAATGTAATATACCGGTAGTGATCACAAAAAACGTTTAAATCAATAAATATTGATTCTGTAATAGAAGTGAAAATACTGACGTATATCCTGGAATTAATAAAAAAAACACAAATAATTTTAGGTATTTTTTTTTTAATTTCGTGGGAGAGGTGGAAAATCTTCAAAAGACAAGGAGACATCCAATCTTCCGATTCACAATAGTGTTAGATTCTTACTCACTAAAAACCACTTTCCTTCTTGTTAATATCCCTGTCGGGTAGACAGGGATTCAAGAATGGTTTTTCGTGTACCAAGCTGCTACGCTCTTTCCATGGACGAGTCGAGAAGATATACTGGTAACAATTTTGGTCAAATCGTCAAATAGTCTACTGAGTACTGACACACCACACCATAGGGTCAAAGTCAAAAAATGGTTACAAGTTTAACATAGAATTGCGATCTACTGATCGGTATAATAAACTCTGATACAAACGTATGTTTTGATATTTCATCTATGCAGACGTAATACTGAACATCTGTTTGAGTGTTTGGTACATTGGCCTAATACAGTACTACAAAACAAAAAATTCTGAATGTTCAGATTTAGATTTTCCCTTTGATTAACAAAACTTAACCTAAAACCTTTAGAATTTTCTTCATTATCATTTATTTATTAGATCAATTGGACTTTATATGCGAAGAATGTACATTGAAATTGATGTAACATTTTCAATGTATTCAATAATGCAATCCCTAATTGTGAAAAAAGTACAAGGGTAAATAATATTTTTTTTAATAAGGGGTTGGCTGTTTTGTAGCTTTTAACGTCACACCATGAAACTAGTGATCTTTGAACAGGATTTGGGTATGACTGTTTATGTTTGTATTACATAAAATATAAAGTCAAGGTATGTGGTTTTCTATGAAAGTAGCTAAAAAATTAAGATATTTTAAAATAAAAATGTGACAATATTTTTTGTCAAAATTGACCAATAATTTTTGAGGTTAATATGCAGGAGAGTTGTCCGGTCGATTTAAGTGTGAAATCTCGGCAATTTCTCTTCAAAATAGCATTTTATCAATCATTCGGATACTTCTTAATGACGCATTTCACTTTTTATGTTTCACAATTCAATATTTCTGTCCGAAAAATTTCGATTTAAAATGACTGTTTCATGGCCTTTTTTAGTTATTTCATCAATTGTAAAATCTATCAATGTTTTTTATTCCACGCAATAAGTTCTGTTTTATAAACTGTCAAACTAGATATCATTTAGTATCAATGATGTCGTAACCACATCTAGTTAAAGAACTACAGGTCAAGGACCGTTCTTTTACTAGGTCTGGGTTTCAGAGACCTAGGCATCATGAAACTTATATCATAGAAGCGTTACTACTATATCAACCTGTGTAAATGAATGAAGTTTCCATGCACCTTATGAGTGATTTCAATATGGCTATACAATTGAATATGTTACAAACAAGTCAATTTCAAAGATTGTTAAGTAAATAATGAATTGTGAGAGATAAAAAACCACTTGCATTGAAAAGGAGTATTGAATTGATGGAAAAAAAACACTATTTTGAAGATGAATTGCTCAGATTTTGAACTTAAATTGATCGGACAACTCTCCTGGATATTTGCCATTTTTTATTTAATTTAATGGGATAAATTCACATATTTCCTTAATTGTGATTCTACCTAATTGATGTTACTAGGCTAGCCATTTTTCGAATTGGGTGTAGAATTTGGTAAATGTCGACTTCATACCACGTTGCGATTTAGTATAGAAATTTCATGAAATCATATTTTACATACCTCATTATTAAACAATTGGATCATTCTTAAGCTCAGAAAACCCTTTTTAAGTATCAAAATCCATTATTTGTTATTTTAAAAATAAGACACCTGTCTACATTAATTCCTATGGCAAATTGAGTGTCTCATCGCTCGATGTTAATGTTCATCAGCGCAAATAGGTGTGATAAGGTAATTATATATATATGGTTATCTTAACCAGACCTAGTAAAGGAACTACAGGTCTAGGAAGGTCATTATATATATAGTTAACTTACCATACCTTTAGTTCCTTTACTAGGTCTGGCCAGTTCAATATATATATATATATATATATATATATATATATATAATATTATGGTTATCTTAACCAGACCTAGTAAAGGAACTACAGGTCTGGGACTTCACTTGACCTAATTCACATGATTCTGAAATCATACAACGTATGCCTAGTAATATTTACGAGTTCATAGTAATAATCCAAAATCATTTCATCCCGCCTGCTGCTCCACATTACAGAGGCCTTTGGGAAAGTGCAATCAAGAGTGCTAAGTTCCATTTGTTACTTATTATTGGTGAATATGTACTTACGTTGGAGGAGTTCATATACTTACTCATAAATTTGAAGCTATTCTAAACTCAAGGCCTCTAACAGTACTTTCTACTAACCCTTCAGAACCAGTAGCGCTTACACCTGGACTTTTCTTGATTAGCACTTCTTTAGTGGCTCTACCTGAATCTCAATGAGATCAAACTCAAATAAACAAATTGGGTAGATGCCAAATTGTACAATTGTTTTCACAACGAATATCGAAGCTATGACATCTTGAATTCTAAACTTGTTATAATAACGTTCTAAGTTAACTCAGAATAATGAATCTCTACAACCCGGGGATGTTGTTATCATCCATCAACCAGCCACTCCAGACACTGGAACTTAGGAAGGATCGAGTCTGTCTTCCCACAACAAAATGGCATCATTTTATTTGCTATGAAACCTAGAAGTATAGGCTCATTGTGTATTCTGAAGATTGAATGCAATCTTTTAAATTGCTTATATTTGACAGAAATAATTGATTTTGATACTTGAAAAGGGTTTTCCCAGCTTAAGGATGATCCAATTGTTTAATAATGAGGTATATAAAAACACAATTTCATGAAATTTCTATATTAAATTGCAACGCAGTATCAACTTAACACATACCTAGAATTTTAAGCTATTTTAATTGGTTTTAATAATATCTGTACAACCACAACTACGGTCAATATTTTATAGTCAAATATATAGACAAAATGGCAGGCCAGACTGACAATGAACGAGACCTGTGTCCATTAGTAAAAGTGTATACCATTTTCTAATGCTTTGTCAAGACTTAGTATAATATGGATATCTTTTGGCTTTAATATTCATGCCACAACCCAGGCCCATTTATTTTGGTAACTATGCAATCGAACTTGCCCTAAAATTTAGTTAAGATATTCTTTAAAATCATTTAGTACCTACCTTATTTTGAAAAAATTAGATTATATTAGGTGTTGCCAGACAATTTTTAAGTACCAAAATACATTAGTTTAGTAAAAATTTAGAAATATAAAAGTTTGAAATACAGCTCAGGTTATGAATGTATATGTTTTTATTTATGACTACAATATTTTGATGTTGTATGATGGAAGAATCATGACATGTTGGTTTGGGCAATTTGACTCAAGATAGCTCCCGATTTACTTCCAGTGTTACCAGCTTTTACTTCCTGGAGGTAGGGGTATATTATGCAAACACAGGATGTACATCGGGATAATAGACCAAAATATCGAAAATATAGGTCAGTTCCTGGTATAGGGGAATATTTTCTCAACCTTGAGCATAATGTTTACACTTCAATAAAGAATTTAGAGAGTCTATAGAGAGCCTGCCCGACTATTATTCCTTAGTAAAATAATTGTAAAGATCAAAACACGCGACTTTGACGGGGCGGATCATATAAAAATGTCGTAACCCCTTTAAAAATTAAAATTACTGAAAAAGTTCTACAACATGATTACAGTTTGACCAGAATGAATCTGTTATAAACATCCAAAACAAGTCGAAATATTCCTTAGTCAAATAATTGTAAAGCTCTAAACACACAACTTTGACAGGGCGGATCTTATAAAAATAATGCCATAACCCTTTTGAAAATCTGTACTGTAATACTACTGAAAAGTTCTACAACATGGGTAAGGTTAATGTCACTAATTGTTATAGACTTCGAAATAAGTGGAAATATTCCTTAATAAACAATTTTAACGTTCTAAACATGCTATTTGACAAGGCGAATCTTATAAAAATAATGTAATAACTGTTTTGAAAATCTGTATTATAGTACTACTGAAAAAGTTCTACAGCATAGTTCCGGTTTGACCAGAATGAATTAGTGTCACAAATTGTTATACTAATCCAAACAAGTCGAAATACTCCTTAGTAGACAATTTTAACATTCTAAACATGCGACTTTGACGGTGCGGATCTTATTAAAATAATGCCATAACACTTTTGTAAATTAGTAATTTAATACTACGGAAAAAGTTCTACAATATGGTTACGGTTTGACCAGAATGAATCAGTGTCACAAATTGATATAGTGATCCAAACAAGTGGAAATATTCCTTAGTAAACAATTTTAACGTTCTAAACACGCAACTTTGACTGGACGAGTACTGTAATACTACTGAAATTCTTCTACAACATGGGTAAGGTTAATGAAAATTAGTGTCACAAATTGTTATAGACATCTAAACAAGTGGAAATATTCCTTAGTAAATAATTTTAACATTCTAAACACGCGATTTTGATGGGGCAAATCGAATAAAAATAATGCCATAACCGTATTGAAAATTTGTAATTTAATACTACTAAAAAAGTTCTACAATATGGTTACGGTTTGACCAGAATTAATCAGTGACACAAATTGTTATAGTCATCTAAACAAGTCAAAATAATCCTTATTAAATTTTTTAAGCTCCTTATTTAAAAATGAGGACTTTAATATACACGCGACCTTATATACCTTATTAAAATACACGCGACTTTGACAGGGCGGATCATATAAAAATGTCATAACACTTTTGAAATATCTATTGTAATACTATACTACTGAAAAAGTTCTCAAACATGGTTATGGTTTGACCTGAATCAATCAGTAGCCTACCACAAATTGTTATAAATACCCAAACAAGTCGAAATATTCCTTAGTAAACTATTTTAATGTTCTAAACACACAATTTTGACAAGGCGGTTTTAAAAAATACCCATATTTTTATTATTATTGGCAACTAGGCTCATCGATGCGCAGAGAGCTCTTCTTCTGGTTGTTCCAGCTATCCTTGTTTTATGCTTTTTTACACCAAAATACCGCAAAAAGATTATTAGATAGTCGCTCCACATCAAGCATGCCCCTCTCTCTCTCTCTCTCTCTCTCTCTCTCTCTCTCTCTCTCTCTCTCTCTCTCTCTCTCTCTCTCTCTCTCTCTCTCTCTCTCTCTCTCTCTCTCTCTCTCCCTCACACTATCTCTAGGAGTCCATTATCTCCTCTCATTCTGGCTACATGTCAGCCCCATTTTGAGTTGAATATTAGATCTGCTTTAATTACATCATCTAGTCCACTTTATTATTTAATTTCATAGTTTCAAATTCTTTTAACTTTTTGAAAAAAAAAAATCAAAATGAACAGTGTACCTCAAGAATAACATCCATGTTTATATAGAAGGCAACTCTCTTCATGTCCAAAACATGTTTTATGTCTTCTTTTTTTTTTTTACAAAACATAGACAGACTTAGGTCTAATATAAAAAATAGTCTTATGATATAGTTACAAAGTTAAGAAGATTTACTTCCAAGTTTAAAATAAAAAGTTAAAAACATACTTAACTCCATTTGTTATTGTTCTGTAAAAGACCATTAAATGGTGTAAAGTTATTCTATGCGGGTACATTGTTTTTGGATAAAAGTTAATATATAATTAAAACAGATTTAGTTATAACAAATAGCAATGTATCATAAATTACATGAAATATTATAGGCCTAATTTAAAAAAGTAATACTGTAGAAAGAAAAAATTCATGTTAAATAAAAAATTATTATATAAATGATAAATATTCATTATACTGGTCATTGTGATTTAGTAGTGATAATTATGCAATAAACAGTAAATACATAACTGTAACATAATTATGTAAATTAATTAACAATATAAAATTCATTTCATTACTGATGATTTTTATAATTGTATATTTTTATAATTGGAAGCTTATTAATAAATGATCCATCCGCCAGTGGTGAAACTTTAAATGTGTTGTTCACCACAGTAGTTTCAAGCTTTTCTAGTGCTGTAACTATGTATGTCCTTGTTCTGGACATGATCGCTCTTACTTAAAATAAAGGATTACTTCACAACTTTTTTACATTACTGAAATTTTGTTAATCTAACTAAAAGCTTATAGATTTTTTTTTCAGGCCATTCTTGACATATTATGAACTATTGAATTTCCCCAGAGTAGAAGTTCATACTTGCCTATAATAGGCTTTTAAGATAATTAAAGTTTAGCAATATTTAAAATTTGCGATTACAAATACTCTTTTATTTATTTTAGCACTGATATTATTAATATGATAGCTTCACATGAGCTTCTTATCAATGAAGAAACCCAAGAACTGCTGAATTTATTTCTTCAAAATCTTCTTCTCCTAGTAAGAGAGTTTGTGCATGATTAGTAATGCTTTGCTTTAAATTAAAATACTGTAAAATTCATCACATAAAATGTAAGTTAGTATATTATTAATAACAAGATTATTATTTTAACATTATTATTTTAGAATTATTCAATTACAAAATGTACAAAATTATTAGCCTACTTTTAATCTTGGGGTTCAGAAATTCTTAAAAGTCTGTAATCTTACCCTTGGCTATTTTTACAACACTTCTGGGTGGACAACATAAATCAAAACTATAAAAACTTAATCTAAAGATTTAGGATAATATGATATCTTAAAAGGTAATGAAGGTGTGTCGTGGATTGGGTGAATATGATAATACAACGTTAATAGTGCATAGTGTTAAAAAAGGAATGGTATTTTATTCTTTATGTTAATAAAAGTTCTTTCGTTCACAGTTTGAGTTTGTTATTTTGGCCATTAATCAATTTTGAAAGAGTTATAATTTTCGTTGGATAATTTTACGTGGGTATATATATTATATATGTGTGTATGAAATTTGATTTATAATGTTGAATCAATTCTACGGAGAGATAAACAAAGTTATATGTTCTATTCACTAATGTTTATAAGTTAGTTACTTATCTGTTGTTTTTTGTTGTTTTGTTTTCACTGAAATAATTATTTAAAACACTTATCTTACTGGATTCTCATAACTTTTTTTTCTTATTCACCATAGAGAATTTATTACTTTTTCCACCCAAGTGGTAGTTCTTCTTTCTTTTTTTTTAACTCATGACATATAATTTGAACTTTATGACTATCTATATAATTATATTGCACAAATTATATTACATAGAGATACAAAATATGAATAATATTTATATCTACTGTTGTATCTGTGACCGTCCCCCACTTCTTTTGACCAGCTGGAAGCTCCGGCTGGCTGGAGACCGTGTACACTCTAGCCGAATCTTGTCAGGATGGGCCAAGGACTCGGGTTAGTACGCTAAATAAACGCATGCAACGCAAGTTAAATTAAATGTTATCTTTTATTCTAGAACCGAATTAGAAAAATACAGTAATAACTATACTTTATAAAAAAGACAAAGGCCGGAAAGCATACTGATTAATTTAGATAGCATGTGGCCGAAAAATGGACTGACCTTGTCCGTCCCATAGCAGTCTGCCGTTCAACCTTCTTCTTGCAGCTCTCTGAACAGACTCTCTCCCGGCTCACTGGTTCAAGCCCTCCACTCCTCATCTCTCCTCTCCCCTCTACGTGATCTTGCACTGCTCAACAAAATCGCGAGTGCCAATTGATATTTTATTATTTAGGATCCCTTCCCGTTACATCCTAATTTATGCTCATTATAGTTTTTTATTTGGTGGGCTCCTTGGCTTGCCACATATGGGTTTTGATGAAGTGGGTCATATTTTTGATTGGTCATAATGAATGTGTTTAATTGGATTATTATATATATTATGACCTCATCACTTTGGAATTATGGTATCACTTCAATACATGTAGCCTATATTTTGTTTTCTCAGGATTAATTAACAAATTATTTTCAGCCAAAACTAATTTGTAGTATTGCCTTGTAAGAGAGGCTTTTGCTCAAGAATTTACAACTTTGAAAGTTAAGGTGGTATCATCATCAGTAAATCGCATTAATTTATACACACATATTGCTGAGGACAGATTTATAAAATTATAAATAAAACTGACCCAAGAACAAAACCTTGAGAAACCCTGTCTTAACTGGGCCAGTATAATAGACACCCTTAAAATGATTGTAGCCACTTATTGAAATTTAAGAAACCTGTGAAATATGGTTAAAGATATATTTCTAGACTGTTGTATTTACTTATTCCCTGGCAAACTAACAAAGAAGAGGTTATATTTATTTGAAACTCAAATTTGTAACAGTGGGGGGAAGATAGTGCCAAACTGTGACACAAATTCAGAAGTGACTCATATAATTGTTGAAGAGACATGTAATGTAAATTCTCTTCCTAGTAACAGTTGGAAAAGTAGTGCACATATTGTTGGTACTAAGTGGCTAAGTGATTGTATTAAAAACAAAAAGTTAGTTGATACTATTACTTACGAAATTTCTACTTTCGTAAAGAAAAGGCCAATTGAAACATTCGAAAGTCTATCAACTGATGAAAGTCCTCAAAAGAAGAATAAGGCATTTGAATTGGAGGTAATTTGTTCAATTTAATTTTTAAATAATTTAAAGCATACTTCTTTTACTGAGCTCCATATATATATATATATATATATATATATATATATATATATATATATATATATATATGTGTGTGTGTGTGTGTGTGTGTGTGTGTGTGTAAATTTCTCCTTATTAGATGTATAATTCCAAAATTATTCTATATCAAATTTTAATTTCAAATTTTTTATTTTAATTACAGTTCCCTTATATTATTAGCCAATTTACTTTTTTATTATTAACCTATGTAAATTTAATCAGAAATTAGCACTAAATTGCTTAAGATATCCTCATCCTCATCCCCTCCCCTCCTCTTCCTCCTCCTTCATCTCATGTATTGGGTAACAAATCATGTGGATGTACAGTAAGTGGAAACATGAAAGCAGATACTACAAAATTTGACTAGCAGCAAGTCAACCACTGTTTATACAAATTTGCCATCTCATTGTATGTCTCTAAATATGCCCAATATTACTGGTGAAATTAAGGCAAAACAACTTTAGATTCAAATAATTGATAAGGCAATTAATGAGTCTTCAGAAAATTTCTAACAACATTAAAATTAGTTTTATGATTTTATTGCAAGGCTTATTTATAGCCCTGTTATATATGTTTTTGTTGGTTGTTGAATTTAATCAGAGTTTATGTTGGAAAACAAGATGTGTTGTGTTTGTGTATTAATATTTATATACAATAATTATTATTTAGTTTGGAGTTTTTACTCCTTGCTGTAAAGTTGATGACCAAAACATGTTTTCCTCTTTATGCAAACAAATAATTCAATAAGACTAAGCTTATTTTAAAATTTTTCATAAATCAATATTATCGATTATCACTAACGAAATTCATCTAGGTCCTAGTAAGTTTTAAACAATAGAAAACAGATTATTTCTAACCTAGAATGTTGTGTTTTAATTTTATTCAATTCATGTTTGTTATATTTTTAATCATTAAGAAGTAATACGAAGTTTTATTATACCAATTTTGAATATGAGAAATTTTCCCAGATTAGTTTTTGGTAATATTATTGAAGAATAAATTTTAAATACTGTTCATTTTTTTACAATAAACATTTTCATATACCGGTAGATATTATTTTCTTTTTTTTTTTAGTTTCTTTACTATTATTCTTTATAGGCCAATATGTCAATTAATCTGCACCATTTGGCTTTATCCTTTTGAAATTTTTTGCAAATAGTATTTTATATATATTTCTTTTTTTGCAGAAGTATGCTTGCTCACAAGCTTGCATAAGTGGAACCCCAAACAACCTACTAGTAATAGCAGAACTTCAAAAGCTCGCAGATGTGTATCATAGCCGAGGTGATCATTGGAGGAAACATGGGTATGAAAAAGCAATTAGCGCTCTTCGAAGGCATAACAAAGAAATTACTTGTTTCGAGGTAGTCTAGCATTCGAACTTAACCTAGTTTATATATTACTAAAAGAATTCTCATGGTTATAATTATAGTAGATACACAATGCACTGGCCTTATGGCAGATTTTCTCATGATTTATTTTTATTACATTTTAATTTTGACATACCTATGTGATAGAATCATTATATTACAGTATTAATACCAGAAGCAGGATTATTAAGCCAGAAACTATCTGAGTGTTGTTTTACTCCTATTTAGGGTTCATAATATTAATAGTAATTATTTTAATTAACTTATTTGATAGAATCATTGTATCTTATTAATACACAAAGATGGTATTTTTTGTAAAATTTGTATATAATTGTTTTTGACTCCTAATTAGCTCTTAATTGGCTCATAATAAAATAGTAATTTATTTTAATTAACATATTTGATAGGATCATTATAATATTAATACACAAAAATTGGATTTTGTTTAAAATTTATATCTTCGTGTTTCTTTTGTTTTTGTTTTGCGTGTGAGTGGGGGGGGGGGTTGTGTGTGTGTGTGTTTTTTTTTGTGGGGCTCATTATTATGGTTTATAATAATAACAGTTATTAATTTTAATTAACATATTTGATATAATCATTAAAACATTACTAATTGGTCAACGAACACGTACATTTACCAATCTGAAAAGAGACACATAAACACACCATCTGCATGCTTGTTAGATAAAAACAAACACGTGATTTTTTTTTTTTACCATAGTTTATTCGTTCATAATTATTTTATTGTTCATTATTTTTAATACTTTTTCAAGTAGTTATCATTTTTAATATGCTAATTATATAACTTCTATAATTTTGTTTAGTGTATTGTGTATTTTGATTAATGTTTAAATATTATTTAGTATTAGCGTGTTTTTTTCAACTTTTTGCCCATTGAAATGTTGAATTTTCTCTTCTAAGATGTTGTATGAAGAAATGAATAAAATACTTACAGTACAACCTCGTTAAGTCGGACCAGCCGGGACCGTGGCCTATCCGACATAACGAAAATCCGTGTTAGCCGGAGAAAGAACAGAAAACACAAAAAAATGAAAATATACATACTGTACTTACAATAATTTCCTTTTATTACGGAGAAAAACACTTTAAAAATATTTATTCATCACAATAAATCAACAAAACCATCAGTGGACTGTACAGGTATGTTTACTTTGTAGAGAATAAGCTTGTAGGTTTCTGTTGCGTCAGCTTCGAGTAACGTTTACGTGCCGCACGGTCGCGCATCTGTTTCAACATGAAAAACTCGGCCGGTGTAGTCTCGTTCTGATGCTCAAAATACACCATCAATTCATCCAAGTGAGATGTGGGGCAACTGGCAAAGCACACCAATCACCTGCCTGGGCAATAATGACTCACCACGCCGGCATGCAGCGCTACAGTTAGGCATTACAGATATATAGTCACGGCAAACAAACTCAGCGTAAACACGATCACTGTGTAATAAGCTACGATTATGCGCTTGTAGCAATAGCATATTTTATATTTATTTATATTTATTTATTGCAAACGGGTCCGGGTTACCTGGAGATCCGACTTAAAAGGGGCTGACTTAACGAGGTTGTACTGTATAGCATTATGGGAAGCTGAAGAAAATTATGTGAATGTGAGAGAACCTGAAATTCCTGGTGAAGAATCATATTTAGAAGATGTTCCAAGTGAGTTCAATGACCAAGAAACTAACGTAGAACAATTGAGCACTGAAGAAAATATTGAATATGTTCCAACAAGAAACTTTATTTGTTCTGGTAAGCCTAACCTACCTGTGTATTTGGGTAGGGATAATGTAACTTCATGGTACGTATACAAACCGATTGAACCACATACTAGAACTAGAAGACAAAATATTATTACGTAGCTACCAGGCATGAAAAATATTGCAAAAAAATCAAAAACTATTTTGGATTGTTGAAAATTATTTGTTCTATGTACCAATAAAAAATTAGACGTAATGAGACAATTTTATAGTCGCAAGAAAAAATAGATTGCTCACAGATTTTCATGAAATATATCCATTTATTGGCACTTTATATGAAGCACGGTTTTTTTTTAGAAAATTAATCACTTGAATACTGGAGAATTGTAGACCACTGATAACATGTCTTCGCTTTTTTATTCTGCAATAATGTTGCAATGTCGATTTCATCAACTTAACTGAGGAATAAGCTTTGATGACATTAAAAGCAGAGTACAAACAAGTCAAATGGATAATTTAGCATCAATTATATTGATATTTGATAATTTTGTTGAACCAGTAAAATAGTTATTCTCACAGTGGATGAAATGTTAGAAGCTTTCCGTGGTCGATGCAGGTTTAGACAGTAAATAACTAACCAAACAGCAAAATATGGCGTGAAAATTTATGCCGTTGTAGATTTCAGAATGTTTTACACACATATCTTGGAAATATACACTGGGAAACAGCCTGATGGTCCGTACAAACAACCAAACTATGCAAGTAGTATAGTGAAACGTCTTTTGCAACACATTGATAATTCTGGTCGAAATCTGACTGTCAACAACTACTTTACATCTGTGACCTTGGCAAATGACATATCATAACCATAAAAAATGACACTCGTTGGAGCTCTTAGAAGAAATAAGAGGGAAATTCCTCCCATTTTTGTAAATATAAAGAGCAGACTGTTAAAATCCAGTATACTGTATTTACTTACAGGAAAGATACGAACAAATTCTTACTTACATCGTACATTCCAAAGAAGAATACTGTTGTCAATGTTTCATAATAACGATGAAATAAACTTAGAAAGTGGCTAAGATTTCAAACCTGACATTATCTGTTTCTGTAATTTGACAAAAGGGGGTGTATATGTCGTTTGACAGAATAAAATCTGAACATTCTGTAACTAGAATCAGTAACAGGTGGCCGTTTACTGTATTTTGTTCATTACTCAATATAGGAGGAATAAATTCTCAATTTAATTACAATAATAACAGGTTGTAAAGACGTGCGAAAGAATTACCTAAAGGAATTGAGTAAGTCTCTCTCCATCCAACATATTATGAAAAGAGGTACAATTCAAAGTCAATTATACTGCAGCAAACAATAAGGATGTTTTTACAGACTACATCTACATCAACTGTAAGAACTGTGCCTACCGACAAATGATGAATAACTTTAAGATATAACTTCTGTCCCATGAGAAAAATAGATTTTACAAAACATATATATATATATATATATATATATATATATATATATATCTGTCCGGAACAATAGGTTTTTTAAACTTTTATTATTACTCTCCTGCTTTAATTGTGTCATTTCCAAATTTAAAGTGAAACGGTCTCTTTTATCTATATAACTAGTTACTTACACATATTTTACTTCCTTCCATACATACGCATTTGAATTTACTTCAATATCTAGAGCTTGACCTTTCAACTTTGCAAGTATGGATGAAAATAAGTATTCATTTTGGAAATCCTCCGAATTTTCACTTACTGTACATAATACCTACCTTATCGCAAATTGTTACAAATATGTTGAGCATTGTGGGTTCACCATTAAATTCTGGTAACAATTAATTCTAGATACTCTTTCTTTAATGTAGGGCTAGCCATTATATTACATTATTAAGTAATATAAAGATAAAATGAACAAAAATAAAACTATTATAAAATTATAACTTATAATATTCAATAGGATCTACTTACAGTATAAGCCAAAATACTTTGATCATTTGTACGGTGGGAACACAACGTGTATTTCGCACTGCACAAACTACACTTTCACTTTTCACAATTACTGTGTAAGAGTGGTCGATTCTTCTTTTCCTTTGGAAAAATGCTTTCTTCTTCTTTCTTCCTGTAGATATCCTCTCTGTCGATGTCGTTGCAGATATGCACTCTATACTTGATCAAGTTTCGACGAAAATATTTTAATTAATTTTCCCAAGTTGTCTATTTTCCCTCAGTTAATGGTTAAAACCAAAAATTTATATTCATTAAATTTCCGAGGGTCCTACCGACTGCGCCAGTTACGTTCTCTGTCCGGAACAATAGGTTTTTTAAAATAACTTTTATTTTTATAAACCTGTTTATTTATTATAATTAATAACATATCCACTGAAATATAATGAAAGGTTTTCGGATATAATTGATTTGCATTCAATGTATAACGCAGTCAGAAGCTTAACTACTTGATTAAAATTATAATTATTTAATTCTTATATCCACTGAGAAGAACCGTTTGGTTCGAAAGTCTGCTACACACTAACTTAACTAGGTTCTGTAACAAGTACAATAGAAAAGATGAATCACCTTAAAAACTACTTGGATCTTCATTTAAACTACAAACTATACATTATTTATTTACATAACTTATATATATATATATATATATATATATATATATATATATATATATATATATATACAAAACATATATGTAAAGTACTTACTGGTGAATTGAAAACTTGTTTGCCAAGAATGCCTAATTTCTCCACATGATTCAAACTAATAACATTGTAAATGCCACACATCAAAAGTCTTAATTTAAAATTGTAAAATTTGTAATAAATTCTTTGATTTGAATTTTTAATTATTAATATCTTATTCTTATATATACTATTTTATATATTAATTATTATGATGTATCATTAGTGGTATAGTTACGATCTTTGAGTATTCATTTTTAATTAATTTATTAAATTGGTGTAAAAATTTTAGTAAAATAAAAACAAAGCAAAAGCTAAAAAAAAAAAAAAAAAAAAAAAAAAAAAAAAAAAAAAAAAAAAAAATCAACTTGAATCTGTACCATGGTAGAAAAAATTTAATACGCGACCAGTTATGCCGTAATGTACGACAAGACAGATCCCAGATTAAACAAGTTCATACTTTTCTGTTTCTACACGAACTATGAACTTATCTTTAACTCCCTATTAAATCTTACATAATCTTATATATATATATATATATATATATATATATATATATATATATATATATATATATATATTAAATTTAGATAGCCTTTATACATAAGCATACAAACAGTACATGGAGCTTCATTTACAGTTTACTTTTAACTAAATTTATTTAGCAAAATTTACCTAGCAACATTATGACAATTACTTTTGTATTGTTGGATAAATTGAAATGAAATATCAATTTTGCTTGTTTTAAAATGTTTATAAAAACAATTTTATAACATTTTACACTTACTTATGCATAGTAAATATATCAATGTTCTTTTACTAAAAATATTGGTTTTAAAAATCTCTTAATGTTTGAGGCTAAAAAAATTTTTTTTTTTTTTGTTTTTTTAAGAGTTTGGAACTTATATGTAAATTTAAATAGTTCTACCAATTTAAGTTAATTTTTGTAGATAGTCATTTTTAGCACTATTGAATTGGCCCTATAAAAATGGTTGTCCTAACTTAAACCTTCAATCATTGGCAGCTTGTCAAGTGAAGGCGTTTTCCTTTATATTTTATAATGTTTTAAGATTGAAGTGGTTGCAAATTATATAGGTGTTAATAAAATGGTTTGAACTTGAAAATTAATAAAATCTAAATTAAATTAAGGTTCTGCGGTATATTTTTAAACTTGTAAGCTCAACATTTCTATAATAACAGATTAACTAACAGAATGAAGATTGAAGAAAGTCAGGTTGAATTTCAAATAATTTGCAGTGAATAGTTTTCCTTTCTTTGGTATCATAAAAAACAAGACTTAGAATTGAGGGGTTGCCAGTGGTAGGATAGACAAGAAAAAATATTTTGTTTGCCCATGTTACTATTTAACATGTTTGCTGCAGTAAAATTTATCATTGTAACCCCCAATTAAACATTATAATTTACCGTTAATTGTTGAAGAACAACTCATTGCAAATGTTACATATTCTATAAAAGTAATTTATTTATGATGTTATTTATTTATTTATGTGATCCTGGCAGTCATACGCACCACACTGATGTCCTATCGGATCGCACTGTACACAGAAATACTAACTTTTCACAGAAATAAGAAACAATCTTACAAAATTGTTTATAAGGAAAATATATCTACATTTATACAATACAGTGAACTCCCGATTATCCGCGAAATTAGGTGGCACAGACATCGTGGAAAATGAAAATTGCGGATAATCTGCAAGAATGCTAAAAATAAAGGGAAACTACTGTAATAAAAAATAGTTTTTACATAAAAAGATTTTAATATACTGTACATAAAACACTTAGTAGACAGTACAAACCTATAAATTAAAAACATTTAATGTACATTTTACATGAAATAAAATAGTGTAATAAACAAGACATTTTTGTAGTAAACAAAAGAACAATACAGGAAGCACATTACGCTACACTAGTATAGTACTATAATTACCTGGCGGTTTAAAATAAATCAAACATTGTTTTTTTGTGTCTTACTGAGAAAACACTGTCTCTTGATTCTTGACTAAACTTTTCTTATCATCAGTTTTTCAGCTAACTGTGCATTGTCGTCTTGTTCCTCTAAATACTATATCAGTGAGCAGTCCGTTGATGTGTTTCAAGGCCATTTCGTGTGTCAATTGCACATGCACGTTCGTTCCTTCTTCCTCCTCACTTACACTTTGCTCTTCGTTTGCCCCTCTTGCTTTCTCTTCTATTTCTTGGTCAGTTAGTCGCTCGAATCCCAGCTCATTAGCGTCACAGTCCAACCACTCTAGACAATAAGCATATCTCTACTGCACAACTTCGTTATCGTAGTTTTACTGGTTGTTACCCGTATTAAACCGGTAAAGAGAACCGTACAAAAATTTTACGCAAGGCTCGTAGATAATCCGCTTCATGGATAATCGGGAGCACACTGTATTTAAATCCCTACCTTTCTTCCCAATAATTAAATAGTATATGAAAGAAGTAAGTCCCGGTTCACTGAGGTACTCTAAACAAATTACCCCTTCTGCATACATGGCGATGCTTCCCCTTTTCATTAATTTTGAATTTCTTATAATCTAAAGGAGTGTGTTTTTAATATACGTTAAAAAAACCGTGTAATATCTTTGTTGAGATAAATGTTTAGAGGCAAGATTTAAACCCTTTTTAGTAATTGTCCACATATATTGCATGACCATATCTTAGCTTGATGTAATTCCTATTTGAGGTTAGTAAATTTGTTTAATTTTAGTAGTATTAAAATAATCAACAAAAAATCTAATTTTTTTGTAAATGGTCTGACTCACCTCTCTCTTGAACATTCAAGTCGGAAAAGTGTAAAAACAGCGCAATATTACAAGAAACCTATTATAGCTCATGTAATAAGAGAAACAGACCATACCCAATATTAATGTCAGACCAATACCCAATGTTTCTTCCAATAATCATCTAATCAATTTAATTTTATGATATCTGTGTGCAAGAGCAAACCAATAAATGTTTTTAGTTCCGGAACAGTTAAATTTATTCAATTATTTATTGTTATTGGGTTCAGTGAAATCCTATATTATGTGGATGACTAATATATTAATACATATTACATGACTAATTTTTTTTGTTATTTTTAGGAAGCAGTTGGTTTGGAAGGTATTGGAGCAAAGATGGCCGATAAAATAATGGAAATAATCAATACTGGGAAGTTGCGTAAAGTGGAAGAACTGTGTAACTCTGAAGAGAATCGTGTGATTGAACTGTTTAGTGGGATTTGGGGTGCAGGATCTGCCTCTGCTCAATCTTGGTACATTCAGGTCAGATATAACAGATATTATACATTATTAATTTTATTTTTAACTGATTAGAACTTCTTGCATTGGACTATGGTTGGAGAAATGAAACATTTCATGCTTGTCATTACTCTTCTCTTTTTTATAATGTTAACCTATCTAACAATATATCAAGTCAAGAAAATAAAAATAAAGTCAAATTTCATCCAAATGAGTGTTACCATAAATTTGACTTGCCTATTAATGTATTAATATACTTTTTGTAAGTGAAATTTGTAACCAATCAATTTTATCTCTGTTACAACACTGAAACTGGAGCTTCAGGTTTAAGTCAGCAGATAAGCGAATAAAACACAGAGCTATCTTTAATATGTTAATCCTATGAACATGTCCCCTACTCTCTTGTACCAGGGTAAAATATTTTTACTACCACTGAGCAATGAGTGCACCATTTATTATGGAATACACTACTGATTTGTTTTCTTTTAAAAAAAAAACTTGTAACAACTGTTAATCAAATTGTAAATTCAGAATAAAAGGAATATATTCCACAAAATATCGTGATAATGTAATGCTATAATTATGTTTACATAAGTTAAACAAGATCAACACTTGTATTAACAATAACATAATGATATAGGAACTAAGTCGTATTGGGTTAATTTTGTATTATTAAACAAAAAATGTTTACTATTATTTTAGGGGTTCAGAACATTAGAAGATCTGCAAAATAAAGGAGTTTTAAATAAGCAACAAACTATAGGTCTGAAATATTATTCAGAGATTCAACAACGTATTCCTCGAAAAGAAGTTGAAGAAATTGCACAAATAGTAAGTCATCAGTTGAATTACATTGAAGAAATAACAAATAGTTTTGGAAGTACATTATTGATTTAAAGTTGATGGTAATTAATCTGGTATGTTTCATAGATAAACTTAACCACTGTTCATACTTATATATGATTGAAATATTGTTTCTCCTCTTTATGGTGACATTGTCTCACAGTGAAAGTAGAACTTGGTCAGGAACCAAGCTTTGACCAGCTTGGATCCAGTGGGTAGGATTATGTTTATGGCATTATTATATTAATTTTGTAATTAAATTGCCAAATGAATAAGGTATAAATTGCCAAATTAAAATAGGTAGAGAATAAGGATTGTATTTTTATATTTAAATGTATTGGATTTATTGATTTTGGTCAACAGAAGTAATCATATTGGAAAATTGGAATTACGAATTAAAAATATAAATGATTTAGGAATTGGAAAACCTTACAAAATTGAAAATTTTGAAAAAAATTAAATAAATAAATAAATTTGTTAATACTATTTCTGCCGAATTACAAGATTTTGAAAAGTTTTTACCAAAATGATTTACTTCAAAAATGGACGAAAAAATGATAAAACAACTTAATACAAAATATTTTAGTTTATTTTATAAAGGTTTATAAAGATGATAAATTTACTTTGATTAAATTAAATAATTATATATTTTTTTAAATTTTAATATTTTGCCATTTTATTCATTATTGAAACAGATAGTCAAATAATTAATTATTTTGTTGTAGTTTCTTCATGCTCTTGATAAAAAAAAAAAGTCAAATTCTCCAAAAATGTGCTACTACCATCATATCATATACTTATCAATATTTTTTTATATAATCATTTCATCTACAGAATTTTGTTTCAAAATATGAATTTATTAAAAGTCTTTATGACATGTGTTTTCTGAATATCTTGGTTTGGTTTGGTTTTATTCAAAATAATTTTCGGAAAGATCGAATTAAATAATTTCACTGTAAAAAATTACTGAATGATCATATTTTGCCTATCACCTTTAAAGTATTTGATTAAAATATGTGTTCAGGCACATTTAAAAATTAGTATAAAAAAAACTTGTATCTTTACTTTTATTTACAAATTATGTAAATTAGTTTAACTACATAATTATACATGTTATAAATTATGTTCAGGTACACACTGCTGCAGTGAATGTTGACAGTGCACTAACAACAGAAATCTGTGGCTCATATCGGCGAGGAAAGGCTACATGTGGAGACATCGATGTTGTTGTAATCAAACCTGATTCTATGAAATCTAAAGATGTTTTAACTGCTATAATCGATAAACTTAAAGCTCAAAGTATGGATATCTTCTTTTTTCTTTTACATTACAGATTTTTTAAATATATATTATAAATTTACCTGGTTGGGGATTTAGTTGTGTTGTGCTGTCATTCGAGTCATTTGAGTAATATCCAACTTTGTTTGCTCTCAATAATGCTTCTGAATTTGCTATTTATCAACCATGTATGACAGTGTCCATGCTTGTTTTTTTTTTTTTTTTTTTTTTTGTTGCAAGGGAGATGGTCGTTTTCCTGTGAGTATAGCTTGACAAAGTCCTCATTTAAATATAGCAGATAAGCTACCAATATCAATCATCATACAAAAATTATTAAAGAAAAGGTCAGTAATTGTAACCGCACAAAAGAATTTGTGTAATTTTTTTGTTCTAATAAAATTCTACTTTAGCAAAAAATATTTTTTCTTTTGCCATGAATTTAAGGTTAATAAAGTCATGGGCTAAGCCACATCGATTTTGTAGCATAGAATCTATTGTTTCAGATCTATTTTCCCATTTAATTATAATATTTC
This sequence comes from Aphrophora alni, assembly GCA_963513935.1. NCBI lineage: Eukaryota > Metazoa > Arthropoda > Insecta > Hemiptera > Aphrophoridae > Aphrophora > Aphrophora alni. The sequence goes on along the minus strand of OY740768.1, from coordinate 125,937,108 downwards.
CTGAAACTACCTTATTGCACTCGATAAATTTTGTGATTCTATATTTGATAGAGAAAAGGGGGAGTTTGTAGCCATAGTCAATTAAAAAATTTACCCCCGACAGTTATACAATCAATGTCATCATCAGTTTTAACTGCTAAAAGCAAACACAATATATGTATTATTAAATACATTTTGTATATACTGTCAAACCTTCCTACCGCTATGATATATTTTAATAAAATAATAAATTTATATAACCTTTGTCTTTAAAAAAAAATCACACTCTACTCATTATACTTCTGACATACTATAATAACTATATCACAGTGGGAAAATACCCTGCAGTCGTTAACATTCCTTTGCATCAATGAACTCGTCAGAAGAGAAACCTGGACTTAAGGACGACTGCTACAAAAAAATGGCCTCCAGTTGTTTCCTTTGAGCCTGAAAAAATCTGAGGGCCATTGGCTTTATAAAAAATATTATTATTATGCAATAACTGACACGTAAATTCATGCTAATGGGATGCAAAGTGGTGTAACAGCTATTGTACGTTACTCTTATTATTTTTAAATAAGTACTGTTAATAGGCCATTATTGTGCAATAAGTAAAAAATAACTATGAATGCCATATTATCAAGTTGATTATACAAAATAACAATGAATGTCATTATATTGAATATTGAAAAATCCTACCAAAATGATTTCAATACAATTTTATGCTAAATGTGAAGATTTTGACTTATAACACCTCTACTACCATTTTTGTCAGATAGCCACCAATATTTTCATTGTTACTATTTAGTTTTTTTATGGAATCTGAAAAATTTCATTCAATATTTTTGATTTGATTATTAAAGACATTATACTTTGATAGATTATGTAACACAGTGCAGTATTGTCATTAAACACAGTTGTTAATTATGTTTTAGATGTTATTACTGATGATTTAGTGGGCCTTGAGACAAATGGAAATCAACGGAAATATCTTGGAATGTGTAGACTTCCAGGAGGCAACAACCTGGTATGTTTTTAATCTTTTTAATATGAAAATTCCTTAATTATTTAAGTTGAAATAATATTAATTACTATTGTGTTTATCCTTAATGGTTGGCTAGGAAATATTTGAAATCTTATTAAACAATCCTTTACAGTAGGCAATAGTTGGTACACAATTGGCAGTAGTTCGTAATTAGCAACTCATGGCCATAATGGTATTTATTAGATAAAAATTGCTGTTTAACCATATTGCATCTCATTAGCATGAATTTGCATAGTTATTAGGTCCACCTGTCCTTGTTAGAGGGCGCTTTTTTTTTCAGGTTCTTTGCCCATTCTATTGCCCAGGTACATTGTTTACATTTTATGCATCTGGGAATGTAAGTTCATTAGCCATCTGGGAATTTTTTTTTTACATTTTTCTCAGTCTAGACAGGAGAGGGTTAGTGTCTGGGGAGAAATGTGTCCCTTCTTATTTCAATAAATTATGTTCACAAAAAATGTGAGAGTTTTAAATAAAACAAAATTGTTAAAAATGTAACCTCAAAATTGGAAAAATATTACCAATATTAATCCAAGTAACCAGAATTTTAGTCAAATTTACAATCTAAGCTATTTTTAATTTCCTAACTTGATATTCATAGTTATTTTAATATCTCATCCAAAATCAATAAACCACCCATGGGCGTAATCTAGTATGTAAACATGCTTTGTCATGAAACAGTTCAAAAGACCATCCTAACAGTTTCTAATAAAATGCCACAGTTTCTCAAGTATTTAGCAATGAGAATCAGAATAAATCATTTTGTGGCCATCAGTTTGCATGTTAAAAGCATGTACTTAAATTTTGGGGGCCTTGTAAATGATCGAAGATTATCAAGAAATTGACATTTAATCTCTCTAGAAAGCCATCAACAAATGAAATAAAATAACATTTTGTACAATATGATGTTTTAATGACCAAGTCATCATTCTCAGTTGTCAAATGCACATTAACCCTTCTGACATGGAACTAAAATTATTAACAGTAGTAATTGTAGTTCCATGTCATGAGAGTTTGAGTGTATGATGAGTTAAGTCTGTGGTAATTCCACGGGTATTCAGGGATCACCGTATTAAGATCACGGTATAAGATATCTGATGCGTGCTCACACGTAGCCAAAACAAGCCACAATCGTTCACAGTGCGCCGAGGTCAGCGGATATTAGTTCCGCGTACATACTAATTAACCTGTTGGTAATAAACCTAAATGGCTATCTAAACCCTTAATCGCGGGGTCAGATTGACCCCCGGATGTTACGAAGTCATTAGTTGGTCATCCGACCAACATTGAGAACGAATTATTATGACCTAAAGGGTTAACGTAATTCTCCCATCACGCCTGTCCCTAACCGTAAGTTCTAAACGATAAGTTAAGTAATTATAATAATTAATTAGTTAGTTTGGTAATTAAATTATATCTCATCATAAGCTGGCTGTGAACATAGTGATTATTTGGGTTGAGACTAAGGGTTAATTAACGATCTAATATAATTACTGGGTAAGTCCTAACACGTTTTTTCCAAACACTTCTTCCGGAACCTTAAGCGGTTCGAACGTCTGGTCATATCGAATAACGAGGGCTGACGTTCGCCTCAGTCGGTAGCCGAGATGTTCGCCGCAAGTCATTGGAACATTTTCTTTTTTGTGTTGTACAAATAAAATGTGTGACCGTCTCCACTTCTTTTGACCAGCTGGAAGCTCCGGCTGGCTGGAGACCGCGTACACTTTAGCCGAATCTTGTCAGGATGGGCTAAGGAGTCGGGTTAGGACGCTAATGAACGCACGCAACGCAAGTGAAATTTAATGTTATATTTTATTTTAGTGCCGAATTAAAAGATTACAAAAATGATTATGATTTATTAAAAAGACATAACGGCAAGATAAAGCCTTAATAGTGGCCGAAAAGCATACCGTTTAATTTAACTAGCACGTGGCCGAAAATGGACTGACCTGACCTCGTCCCGTAGCGGTCTTTCTTCTAGCGGCTCTCGGAAAAGACTCTCCGGTCGGCTCGCTAGCTCAAGCCCTCCACTCCTCGTCTCTCCCCTCCCCTTCTTCAACGTCATATTGCACTGCTCATCAAAATCGCAAGTGCCAATTCATATTTTATTATTTAAAATCCCTTTTCATTACATCCTAATTTATAATTATTATGGTTTTGGTTTGGTGGGCTCCTTGGCTGGGCCACAAATGTTTATTGTAGATTATTGTGTTGCCATTTATTTGGTGATTATCCCTAGTCAAAGTATGATCCAACATTTTATCACTATATTTGTAATAACTTTCAAGAAACGTTAATGCACCAACCAAGTGTTTTCTTACAACATTAACGGGTCCATGAAGCACAATTGTTTTCAAAAACTCAAGTGAATAATCACAACTTTATATAATAACAACTGTGATAATAAAGAGTGTCAGTTCTGTTTGATATGTTCATCAGTTTATTGCTTCTGCTCTTCAGTAAGAGTAGATTTATAGATAGTTTGTGTATCAAAATAAATGGTGTAAAAACATTACACAAACCAAAATTAATCGACACCAAAAATATCAGTTCGGTAGTTGTCAATCAAAAAGTCAAAATGAACTATTTGACTCTATCTTTGAAAAAATTATTATATGGTTAAATAAGGGCCTAGACTTGCTTCGTTTATGCTATAAACATATCATCAGCGTATATTTTATTTGAATTGAACTTTTAATGAGAGTGGGAAGGACATTTTTGTTTTTTATTCCTGATCAGTAATATTTTTTTAATTGGAATTTTGCAAGCAAATTTAGGTTATTAATCATCATATTTCACTATAATTTGATCGAAATCGATAGAGCCAAATTATTGTAATATCTGTTTAGAAATTACATATGGTATAACAATTCCATGATCCCCACATATCAAATTATGTTTAAATTATTCTATGCGTTTGGGCTGTAGAGTACTGCACAGACGACAGACGAATATCATTCCAAAAATTATTTTCAATTTAAAATTTATTTTTTGACCCAACATATAATTTTCTCTAAATATATTGTATATATGTGAAAATAAAAACTAAAATATGATCAACAACAATACAAATCCAAATACATATTAATTTCCAGTATATGAAACTCGCTAAATTGTCTGAATAACTATTAGTTCACATTGTAACAATGCTGTGTCTTGACTTATGTTTACACAGTGTTCAAAAGGTTTTTACTTTCTGGACAACCCTCATATTTTAAAATGTAACCTATTACTTTGTAAAATAAATCTCTAAGTTAAAAAACTTAAAAGGAAACTTTTGTTTAATGAAGTTGATCTGTTGTTTAGCACCGCCGCATAGATATCTTTGTAGTGCCTCGCTCAGAATCAGCCACTGCAATAATGCATTATACAGGCTCAGCATTATTCAACAGATCTATCAGACTCTTAGCTGCACATAAAGGCATGAGACTTTCAGAACACAACTTAACAGCAGGTGTTGTCAGAGAGGTCAGTTGGGTTGTTAAATGTTCAAAATAGATGTTACATTTATTATAGTATGACCGGCAGTGCAACAATTTTGATATGACTTTTCCAATCAATGATGGTTGAGTTTTGAGTCAATGGAAACACATTTAGTTCATTTTTGTTATACATTTAAAACTGGTAATTGCTTTTATATATATATATTTTTTTTATTTTAATATTTGTATTCTGTATTCTTCATTTTTAAGTTTTTTTTTTTTTAATTCTAGTAAAAATCTATTAAAAACAAAAATTTCTACTAGTTTGAATCCTATTTGTTGGCATTCAGTTTTTTCTTTGGGTTACCCTACTTCCCCAAATTACTTCTAATGAGCAAAGACATTAGATTACGAATATTAATAAACTTCTTCAAAAATAATATATTCTGAATTCATTCAATTATATATTTTTTGTAAAATAATTTAACTAAATACATCTAAATTCATTCAGTTGTATCATTTGAAGTAGACTGTTTATTGCTTTTATGTGTGCTGATGCATGGGCGTACCCAACGAGGGGCAGAGGGCCCCCCCCCCCAAGCAAAAAAATAAATCTTTATTATACATTTTGTTGCTGGAATTTAATACAATTCTTGAAGTAACTATTTTAATAATCAATTGTATATTGAATGACCATGGCTTGCCCCCCCCCCCTAGTTTTGATCCTGGGTACGCCCTTATGCTGATGAACTTATTATTTATTAGTAACATATGTGATTTATTATGTTTTAGGGAATGGAGGCTCAGAATCAAGGGCATGTCTTGGACACTCCAACTGAAGACTCAATATTTAAACATTTAGGTTTACAATATCGACCTCCAGAGCAAAGAGATCACTAAATAATGGTTTATTTGCTCCTATCACATAATAAAGAGTCAAAAATTTATCTGGCAAGCTTGAGCTCTTTTTTAGTATTGTAACATTTTTATATAATTGAAGAATAAATTTGTAAATGGAATAGGATTATAAATGTAAAGTTATGGAAAATTATTCAAATATTACATAGAAGAATACAAAATTTAATAAGCAGGTGCAGGGGAACCATGTGATTGAAACAACAAGTAAATCATATGATTTATAATAACAATTTAAAAAAAGAGGAAGAAATTTTCAAATTATTCTGATATAAGAGGATCTGAAGTGAAGTTGATATTTTTTAAAGGGATAGGATACGATTGAAAAATAAAAACAGTTTAAGTGAAATATTGAAATATTGAAATAATTATTATATTGAACAATTACCAGGAAGAAGTATATAAAAGGAACATTGTAAATGATGGTGAGATGAACTAATTATTATTTAAAACTGATTATTATTTAAATATATTTCTGTTTAATTGTGAAACCCAAATCTGACCCCGAGATAAAAATATAAAAAAAATTTATTTTTTTATAGTGAATATTTCTTTTATTGTGCTATTTAAGAACTTAATGATATAAATAATTTTTAATTTATAATTAATTTAAATAAATATAATACTCAAGAAAAGTATTATAAATTTGGCATCCACAACGTGGGGCTCGATTAAATGTGCAATTAAACAATAAGAAATTTCAGGTTTTATAATATATATTTAATAATTTTAAATATATATTATTTTTTAATATTAACTTATTCAATTAAAAGAAATTTCAATTTAAACAAAATAAATAATTAAAATGTCAGAGCAAGGACGTTATGAATTAAGAGATAACCCAAAAGAGACACAAAAAAAAGAGAATTGGAGAATCAAAAGAAACAGGATAGGCCTAAGAAGGGAATGGTACAGGAGGAAGGACAAATGGTTAAAATATTGGAGGTTCAGGAAATTGATGAATGTTCCCCATATTCAGGGCAGGACAGGTTAGGACAGGATGAAAGAGATAGGGTACCATGCTCTGAGGTAGAAGAAAATGTTAGGGAGATAGAAATAGAAAGAGGAGGTGTTACACTTGTTACAGTGAATAAAGAAGAATCAGGTATGGAGAAATTATTGAGAGAAATGATGAAGAAGATGGATGAGAAGGATAACAAATTTGATGTAATGAGGGAAACAATGTCAAGAATGGAAACAAAAAATGAAGAGAATAAAAATGAAATGATGAAGAAATTGGAAGGATTTGAGAAAAAATTTGAAAAGTTAGAGGGAAAGATTGATAATAAATTTGATGAGTTTAAGAGAGAGATAGAGGAGAAACAAGAGAGGATAATAGAAGATCATAAGAAATTTGGGAGGAAAGTAGAGGAAAATTTTCAGATGTTGGGAGAGGAATTAAAAGAACAGAAGGAGAATATTGAAGAGTTAAATAATAGGGTTAAAATGAATAAACAAAATTTTGAAAGGGTAGCTAGTAATATGGAAGAGAAAATGAAGGAAACGGAGGAGAGATTAAATAAGAAGGATAGTATGGAAAATAGAACTACTCAGATAATATACTATGCTAATGATGAAAGCCACGCTCAGACTACAATGCCTAAGTTTAATGGAAGGGGAATAAACCCAATTGAATATATAAGAAAGTTGAAGAGATATGTAGAGAAGATGCAAGAGAGAAGGGAAAGAGAAGGTAGAGAAAAGGTGGACATTAAGGATATAATGGACATATCTATGGAAGGAAATGCTGCTAGATGGTGGCAAATTACAAGGGAGGACATAGAAGACTTGGAAAATTTCCAAGAAAGATTTTTAGAAAAATATTGGAACGATGAAGTACAAAACGGAATTAGAAACAGTTTAGAAGTGGAGAAATATAGAAAAGATGGAAAGCTAAGCAGAGCAGAATATTTTATTGAAAAGGTGATAGTTATGAGAAATTTAACACCAACACCATCTGAGGATGAAATAGTACGAAGACTGGCTAGACATTTTGATGACAAAATAGGGATGCACGGCGTGTACAAAAGATAATTTCAATTAGAGACATGGAAAGATTTCTAAATGAGGAGGACATCGAAGAAAGAAATGACACAATTCGGAAAAATGAAGAAGTAAGGCGAAATTTCAGACAAAATGAAAATGAAAACAAATTTAGACCACAATATAAAGATGGAAACATACAACCTTTCAGAAATAACAATAACTTTAACAGTTTCAGGCCATTTAACAATAGAAATAATGTATATAGACCACAATACCAGGGAAATGGTAACAGAGAACAGTATAGGCCTAGAAATGATAACATGCCATACAGATTTACACCAAACAGTCCACCTAGGCAGAACATAGTTCAATTTCAAAGTAATGCAGGACACAGAGGACAAGAAAGTAATAGACCTAAGGCAATGAATATGATTAGGGCGGAACCAGAACAAAGACAAGAAGCAGTGTGTACAACGACCCAGGCTTTAAACTAGAAAGCACTGGAACATCACATAAGATTATAGGCCATGATAATAATACAAATAAAGAGTTAATAAAGGATATTCCAGTGCAACAAAATATAACAGAAAGGAAGTATAAAAAACTTATTAGTGAAGAACTAATTTTAGAGGATGTAAAGCAAGATAGGCCTATTCCAAAAAATGAAATTGTAATAACTACAGTATTATGCGACAAGAAGTTTTTGACAGAATTTGACAAGGAGGAGGATATAGCCATAGGAAATGAAAAATATAAGAATGATAATCCAGAAGTTGAAATACAGTTAGGAGAAATAAAAGTAAAGAGTTTAATAGATACAGGTAGTAATGCTACATGCATACAAAAAGAATGGTTTATACAGAATAAGAATAAGTTAGGAAGGTGTGAAGAATTACCAGTAGTAGGAGTAAGTATTGTGACAGCAACAGGGAAGAAGAGTCGGCGGATCGAGAGTATTATAATGCTAAATATCCAAATAGGAGAGATATTATGTACAATGCAATTTTTAGTAGTACCAGACTTGTTACGAGAGGTAATAATAGGCATGGATAGTATAAATGAACTGAAAATGAAGTTAGATTTCAATGAAGATAATATAATAATTAATTATGATAATAGACAAGTGGTAATTAAGATGGATAAAGAAATAAAAGATGGAGTTAGAAGTGAGATAGTAGGACAGGAGGAATATGGCATATTAGAAATATATAAATATTATGATAAGTGGCGAAATGGGGATGAACAAATTGGCGACATAAAGAACTATGAAATAAATACAGATGAAGATAACCAAATTACCGAGGATATAATAAGAACGGAGGTAGAAAAATTAGAGCTAATAAACCAAATGCAAAAGAAACAGTTAGGAGACATGTTAACCAAATACAAGAATATATTTTCTAGACGACCAGGTAGATGTAATTGTTATGAACACACTATCAAAATTAATAACAGCAAATCTTTTTTCCAAAAAAGTTATCCAATACCATTGAAATATCAGGAACCAGTCCATAGGGAAATTCAAAACATGTTGAGACAAGATATAATAGAGGAAAGTATTAGCCCATACATAAACCCAATAGTAGTGGTAATTAAAAAGAATAATGAGGTTAGGTTATGTTTAGATGCCAGATGTATAAATGAATTAATAATACCTGACTACCAGTGTAACAGAGGAATTAATGAGATCCTAAGTAAGGCAAGAACAACAGAATATCTAAGCACTATAGATTTGACAAATAGTTTTTGGCAGATACCATTGGAGAAGGAAGCTAGACAATACACAGCATTTCAGTATAGAGGTAGAATATACCAATTTAAAGTAACACCTTATGGATTATCAACATCGTTAGCAGCACTAATAAGAGGCCTACACCGTGTGATGAATGATGAAACAGAAGATTTCACTATGATGTACGTCGACGACCTAGTATGCATGTCTAGCAGTTTTGAAGAACATTTAGCACATTTAGAGATAATATTTACAAAATTCAAATCATCAAATATGACAATAAAATTTGAGAAATCAATGTTTTGCAGAAAAGAAATTCCATTTTTAGGTTTCAAATTAACGACAACAGGTTTAGAAGCAGATGATGAAAAGGTTAGGGCAATTAGAAATTTTCCTTCACCTAAGAATCACAAACAAGTTAAAGGATTTATAGGCCTAGCAAACTTTTACAATAAATTCATAGATAAATATTCAGATTTAGTTAAACCATTACTACACTTAACTTCAAAACGAACAAAATTTAAATGGACAGATATAGAAGAGACAGCATTTAACAAATTGAAGGAAGCATTTTTAAACACAGTGATGTTATACCACCCTGACCCAGACAAAACATTCATATTGCAAACGGATAGTAGTAATTTTGCTATTGGCGGTCATTTATACCAAATTAAAGACAACGGAGAGAAAGCAGCTATCATGTTTATGAGCAGGACGTTGAAAGGAGCTGAATTAAATTACTTCACTACAGAAAAGGAGATGTTAGCCATCTTGTTTTGTTTACAGAAAGCAAGACCATTGATTTTAGGCCATAGAATAAAGATAATTACAGACCATCAGGCATTAATATTTATTAAGAAATGTAGGCTACTAAATTCTAGATTGTCCAGGTGGATTCTTTTAATTCAAGAATATGATTTTGAGATAGAACACTGTAAGGGAGTTGATAACATAGTAAGTGATACATTAAGTCGAAATCCATGTGATACAAATATTAGAAATTTAGAAAAAGAAAATCCAAAAATTATAATAGCTTATTTGAAAAGAATTGTAGACCAAAATTTTATAGAAGATTTAAGGGCCTTAGATATTCAACAACAGGAGAATGAGGAGATAAAATTAATGGACAACATAAAAAATTATGAAAACTTATACAAAATAGAAAGAGGAATACTATTTAGGAAAGAGAAAAATAATTGGAAATTATAATACCACAGAATTTGGTAAATAAACTAATAACAACATGTCATGAGTACTATATGCATTGTGGCATTGCCAAATGTATACAAATTTTAAGGGAAAATTTTACTTTTAAAAAAATGAATAGACAAATTAAAAATGTGATTAAAGTATGTGAGTTATGTCAGAAATGTAAGACAACAAATCAAACCAATTTTGGGGAGATGAAAAGTGTAAGAACAAACAGACCAAATGACCAGATTTCAATTGATTTTTATGGACCCCTACCGACAGGAACTGGAGGAAATAAATATCTTTTTGTAATTATGGACACCTTTTCAAAATTTGTACAAGCTTACCCACTAAGAAAAGCGACAACCTTGGGTGCCATCAAGAGTTTAGAGGATTACATTACTAAGTTTGGGAATGTAAACAGAGTACAGTCTGATCATGGGACACAGTTTACCAACCAAAGATGGGTAAGGTATTTGAATGGGAAAAACATAACACCTATATACTCGCCTGTAAGGAGACCAAACAGCAATATGGTGGAACGAGTGCATAAAGAGATAGGACGATGTCTTAGGACATACTGTCATAAAAACCACAAGACTTGGAATAAATTCATACCTTTAATAATAGAATGTTTAAATGAAATACCACACGAAAGCACAGCATATACACCAAATGAGTTGCAATTGAATCAAAAAGCACCCAGATTTTGGCATGACATTTTAAATTTTAAATTTTTGGATAATCATAATGAAAACTTAGAAATCAAAATTGAACTAGCATCACAGAGAATTAGAAAAAAAAAGGGCTAATAAGAAATAAAAGGTACAATAACAAACATAAATTAGTAGAGTTTGAAAAAGGAGATAAGGTTTTGTTGAAAGAAAGTGGATATTCACACCAAATAAAAGGAGAAATGGCAAAATTATTTATGATATACACAGGACCATATTTAATTTCAGAAAAGATGGGTAAAACCACATATATATTGACACATATCGACAAGCCAACAAAAATCAAGGGAATGTTTCACATTACCAGCTTGAAGAGATATTTTGAGAAAGAAAGATCAGATAAGGAGATAGTAAATTCAAATTAAAGGGAGATGTATGTAAAGTTTGTAAAATAGTCAATGACTATAGAAAAATGTCACTGATAAAAATTTAGTAATTTGTTTTAAAAAAAAATAAAATAAATAAATAAATAAATTTTTTTTAAAAAATTAAAATTTTGGAGGACAGTTGTAACAGTTTTATATAATTGAAGAATAAATTTGTAAATGGAATAGGATTATAAATGTAAAGTTATGGAAAATTATTCAAATATTACATAGAAGAATACAAAATTTAATAAGCAGGTGCAGGGGAACCATGTGATTGAAACAACAAGTAAATCATATGATTTATAATAACAATTTAAAAAAAGAGGAAGAAATTTTCAAATTATTCTGATATAAGAGGATCTGAAGTGAAGTTGATATTTTTTAAAGGGATAGGATACGATTGAAAAATAAAAACAGTTTAAGTGAAATATTGAAATAATTATTATATTGAACAATTACCAGGAAGAAGTATATAAAAGGAACATTGTAAATGATGGTGAGATGAACTAATTATTATTTAAAACTGATTATTATTTAAATATATTTCTGTTTAATTGTGAAACCCAAATCTGACCCCGAGATAAAAATATAAAAAAACATTTATTTTTTTATAGTGAATATTTCTTTTATTGTGCTATTTAAGAACTTAATGATATACATAATTTTTAATTTATAATTAATTTAAATAAATATAATACTCAAGAAAAGTATTATAGTATGATGGTTATTCTTTTATAATGTTGCTAATTAACATTGTACAGTTCTGACTGGAACAGGGGGCGAATTGCCTCTCCAATAATTTGGGTGAAGGTACAAAAGAGCTATTTCACACTGCTGTATAAGAAAAGAGAATAATTAAAAACAACTCTTTCTTTCTGTTAGGATTCTTCATTTAGTTGTCCATACTGTATATGTAGCCTATCTCCTTCCCTAGCTTTCTCATATAACTGCTGTTTGACATGTCTTTTAGTAAGATCCCAATGGCATTGCCTGTCTGTCTATGAGACAGGTGCATTTTATATGGGAATTAGATTATATAATAAATTATAGTCCGATATAAAAAATAACTCAAGTGTTACAGAGTTTAAGAAGAGATGGAAATCATTTTTGTAGTAGTGTATTATTTCAGTGAAAGAGTTTTTAGAGTTTGGAGGTGAATGAGTCACAATGACTGTTTATAATCATTTACTTGTGTATTTGATGATATGCAGTTTGTTGTACTTGTAATGTTATTATGTCTATGTTGTTGACAACTCTTATGTTATCATGGCAATTCCAAATTATAATCACAGGGAAGCTGAATGAATAAATAAAATATAAATACTTAATTGTCTGTCAGTACTATATTAAGTCACTACGAGGTTAGACAGTGTTTTCTAACATTTTGTTAAGAGTACAAATTTTAAGTGTAGTTCAGTATGTAAAATAGTGTCAAAACTAAAAGAAATTGTTGTTACAATGGACAAAAAAGTAGATTCCTTATATAGAATTGACAAGGGAGAATCACTACAAAAAACTGCTGCTGAACTTCAATGGTGTCTGACTGCAACAAAACTTACAAAAAAAAAAGAAGTTTTTATTATACCTAAACAAAATAGAACTGTAAACAAAAATGTTGTCATTTCGAAAATTCTTTTAAACATAGGTTAAAGACAAAGAAAAAATGGGAAATTAAATTTCTTATATTGGCAGTACTAACAGCAAATCAACAATGAAATATTTAGCAAACATTTCAAATGATGAGTAGTTTGGATATTGCTTTCAGCTTAGTAACTAAAACAGTACATGTTAATCGTAAACTAAAATATGGTTAATGTTGTTTTTGTATACGGATTTATAATGGTAATGCAGAGCAGGCAAAATGTGAATATCTGGAGAGATTTCCAAATAGATGAATTCCAAATACCAAAACCTTTGTATCAGTTTTCTGGTGTATACGTACAAATGGGTCATTCCCATCTTATAAATATACAGTTGAACAGCCACAACGTCACCATGTTAATTTAGAAGAAAACATAATTCAATACATACCATAATGTAGCTCAAGTCTCATTACAAGAAGAATTTCTTTTCACACTGAATTGACACAAAGTAAAGTATGGCAAATACTTAGAAAAGAAAAAATGTAACCTTTTCATTAACAGAAGGTACAAAACCTATTACCAAGAGATTTACCAATAGAATTAAATTTTTGTTGGCTTGAATATAATGATGATAAGGTAAAATTCTGTTAAAAAGCTCCAACTTGTTAAAAAAGCTTAAGCTTGGCTCGATTTACCCGAGACTCAGCTCAAATTACGAAACCTGGGCTTGCACACTATATAAATTAATATTATTAACACCACAGCCCGGGTCAGATAGTTATGAATCTGCTCTATCTTATTTTTCTGTACAGTTTTGGCTAACTAGTTAAGTAGAATCTAAATCAAATAGTTCTATATAACAACAGCCTCCCACAGTTAATACCGGTAATGAATTTTTTTTTAATACAAATGATAATGGAATTTAAAAGGAAAAAATTTAAATCTTTTTGAAGAAAAAAAGATTAATTACTTTCTGTTTCCACAGTCATAAATGATGATGACACAGCTATTGATCATAGCATCCTTACTCCAGTTACTAACGACCTTTTGAGGAAACTTTTTAAAGTAGACTATGATAAGATCATTTAAAATCAAAATCTTAACTCTCCATTTTAATAATGTTATATAATAGAATCTATATACTTTTAATCTGTTGTTTTTATTTCTTTGAGGGAAGTATACCATGTTTTATTTCTTGGTAATTATGCATATGTTATGAAGTCATTATTAAAAAAGACACATGCGTAATATATATATGAATACACTTGTTAATACATATAATGAAGCAAATTATACACAAACAACAACCTTAACCAAACAAACATAGACTACACTATCACCTAGAAAATTTTTAATTAGAAGTGTTTTAACAAAGTCAAATATATTCAATTTAAACTATAATTGGTTAAAAGTGAATATTTTATGAAAAGTGTAAAACAAAAATGAATATGTACCTAATAAAGGTCAGTCATTGCATATAGGTTAAAAAAGCAAAGCAAGTTTAAATTTAATTGATATTATATACATTGTTGTTTTTCAAAATATTTTTTATAAAAACCAAACAAGGCATCAGGTTCATTTTCACTTATTGAACTGACATTTTTTGCTATGCATATTAAGTTTGATTAGTATTTAGTTTTTTGGATGGGTTGGTAAGAAAATTGTATATAACGTTTATTTTAAATACTGCAACATTAATGTTTTAATTTATTTGTAACACATTGCTACTACATAATACTTTCATGTTCATATCAATAGTGGAGCCTATTTTCTTTATAACAGTTTCATACCATTTTAACATTATTAGCTTTTAAAATATAAAATGATGATGTTTAACTAATAAACAAACACAAATTCTTTTGTTACATTCTACAATTTATTGTTCTAGCCAACCATGGTTTCGCCAGTTTCGGCATTGACGACCAATAAATTGGAGAATTTAACAAAAGAATTTTTGTGTGTGTTATTTGTATAACATGAAATTCTATCAAGTACAGTCAGTTCATCAGTATAAACAATATGATGATGTTTAATATTATCAGTTTGAATACCTGAAATAAATATAATTAGATAGGGAAAACAGTTTCCACCGTTGAAATTAACATTAAAAGTGTTAGACAAAAAACCCTCACTGAACTCCTCGGACCCCCTAATTACTTGTACACCACCTCCTGGCAGTCTTTATTGAATCAATCGTCTTCCAAAATAAATTTCTATCTATGCTGGTAAGACTAAATTTTATCAGGTTAATAATAACAATGTTTTTCAACACACAAATAATATAAGAGAGTTAATGATGTAAATATTATAATATATTTAAAATCTTCTTTTATTCAAAACTTAACAATAAAATTAATAACATTTACAAAATATAGTATACAGAGCAGTTATAAAAATTTACAGAGAGGACTTAATTTATATATAATAGTTATCTTTTTTGTAATTATTAAACCTATAAATTTATACATTAGATTAAATTAATTTAGGATTAATGTTTCTGGAACGTCCTAGATGAAAGACTGTTATTATAAATTCTAGTTCTTGATATGTCAACTATATATTCAGACCCCCTTCCCGTTACAGCCAATATAAAATCTTGAAATTGTCAAAAACCATTAACAATTATGTTCAGAAGAAATTTTACAGGATAATTATGTATAAAGAATAAAATAATGTGTATATAATACTAACACACCCACTAGGTACAATTCAATTTGGCAGGACACAGTAAATGATCATGATCTACAATAGCTCTTTAAAAGAAACTTAAAACACACAGAGATGATATAATATGATTGTCACATTTAGAATATTACATCAATACAAATTTTTTACAACTTTGTTTTACTTAAATATACGTAATATATTTTATAAAGTATTGTGTTGGTTCCAGATTCCAAAAAAAAATGGTAATATGATGCTTGCACCAATTTTGGAAATAATGAACATATTTTGATTATATCTCCAGACCTATTAATTTTCTATAAAACTCAAAATTTGGTGTATATGCCATAAGTGGTGAACATAAAATTCAAAGTGGTTGTATTTAATTACTTTAATCAAAATCGATGTAAAAATGTTCACCAAGTTTTGCTAAATATAACCTATAAAGGCATATAGATAAAAACAAAGACAAAACATATTGGTTGCTCTCTCCCCAAAATTATTTGTTTGTATTTATCAATCAAAAAGTGAAAATGAACCATGGAGCCCTAACAGATAAATTATGTTAAAATTGTCCAAAACCATTTCGATTGAAATGTGAACGTTTACGACCCAAACCGATGTACCAAACTGTATAGAAAAGATATTTATTAACTGCCCACTTCACGGGGCTGATTTTGAAATAGACAACCTTTTAAGACATTGTTTATAGTTTATTTTACTCTTTGCCAATAATCGTTGACTTCAGGATAGGATAGTGATGATTACATTTATGCTTTACTATGGTTTAGTTTTGTGCAATGTTTTTTCTGCAAATAATTAATTGTCATTACAAATCTAAAATTGGCAGAAAAGAAGCACTGAGCTGTGTTCCGATAACTAAATCAAGATAATTGGAGTATTGAAAATAAAAATATTATATAATAAAATACACAATTTATTCCAAAACTGACATATTAAAAATGAAATCAGTAACAACGAAAATAAACATTTCATATAATTGTGTTTTTAACTATATTAGGTTTCTTTAATTATATTTCAGCAAAATGTTATGATTATTACATTGTAAATAATTTTATTTTTTTTTAAATCAACAAGACCTGCAACTACAAAAAAAGTATTTACTTTACTTTTCAATAAAGATTTTCCTTACCCAAGTATTTAAAATTACATAAATTATAACACTAAATATTGTATACAAAATTATTTCCTAAATCGTAAACAACATTATAACAAAGATAAATTTTGTAGAATATGTTAGGGCTTTGTAATGTAAATCTGTGAGTCTTTATATAATGAAGAGTATACATAATATTACATGGTAAGAAATATTTTGAACAATTTTATCACTTCTCATTTAACCTAATACTAAAATTTAGTTACATAAACTAATCAAATTTATTCTACATTTTAATAGATTATTTAAATTATGTTTAAATCTTGAATTCCTAAACATTAACTAACCTTAGATAATTTATGAGCAATATTCAGTGGTTTAAAAAGTAAAAAATAAAATATTAGAGAGCATAATATGATTGAGGTATTCTGATACAACTAAACATAGTCTTCTCGTTGGTTTTAGACAGTCACCTAGTAAAATGCATCTTTAATTAATAATGTTAAAAATCATAGAGCAGTCACAGAGAGGCATATAGCCTAGCCATGCACTAGTTTCACAGTTGTTCGTTTCGCTAGATACGTCAAACATTTCCCAAAAACTTTGTTATTTCTTTATAATTTCCGAACATTTATAAACAAATCTTATAGCAGATGATGCTTACACCCACAACAAAGGTGTTCCTTGAAAAGCTTGCATATCTGCTAAGTTTCACTGTTTAGAATGTATTGAAACATCCAAAATTGTAGTGTATTTCTCATTCATAAAGCATATAATGAATGCTTCTATCATATAATTCTATTTGAAACATTTATGATAGAATAAGTGAACCTTCAAAAATACTGAATTCAGAAATTGGGAAAATATTTGGAGAAGATTAAAAACTCTTCAATCAACATACAGGTGTAAATTAGCAGTAAGTATAATAAGAAGACATGCAGAGAGGAGAAATCAAGGGATTTTTCTCCTCTCCTTGTGTCTTTAGTTCAGTAAAATAGACCTACTTCAAATTACAATAATTTGTATACAAGGTTAACTTACCAATGAGCTTTAGATAAAAAATCTCATGATAATTATTATGTGAAATGGATCTTTATTTGAATATCTACTGAACTGACTTCCAATTAAATTAAATCAGTGTCAAATTGTGGGCCAAAATTCCAAAAGGTGTACAGGATGTAAAGAACTGATCATAGCTTTGCCATAAAAATAATATTGTTAGAAGCTGATTTTTCTTATTCAATATGTTCATAAGCTATCAAAAAACCATGTTCATACCATAGATATGTATGAGCCTTCGAAATGTTCTTTTGGGGGCTTGAGCTTGAGTTTTTAACAACGACCCTAAAATTATCCTGCTCTCAATTTTTCGACTTCAGCTTGACATGATTTTCGAACAAGGCCTAAACTGATGGAATAATACTGCAACAAAAACTCAATACGTGATTTGATGGAATGAGATAAAACTGTTATTGGGTATGAAAGGAACTGATATGATATTTAGCTTGTCAGACTTCTAATGAGATGTGAAGATCCGAGGAAGTTACTTGTTCGCTTCAAATGTGACCACTTAAATCAACATGCATCACTGAATGAAATTAACGGACATCTAAGGAGTTTGTATTCTGATAGTATAGGTAAAAAAATTTTTTGAAGGAACTAAATAAAAATTGTATTTTGCAGGAGGAAAAAAAAATAATGTGGTTAAACAGTGGTTGGGTGGAAGGAGACAGACACAGATGTGTTGTAGTTTTGTTGTGAATAAATATCCGAGAGACTCAACCTCATGAAAAGCTTGAGCTCGACTTAATTTACCTGACCTAGGCTGGAATTAAATCCCCAAGCTAAACCTAACCTAAGAACTACAACAAAAAATTAATAATGTCGCTAAGAAATGTTTTGGCCTGTCTTATATTGCTAAATAAATCAACTAGAATTACTGTAACGAATTATTTATTATACTTTAACATTATTACTGTATAACTTAAAATTCTTATTTACTTATTTTTATAGTATATAGCCTATAAAAATCCAAATGTAATATCACAATTAATTATTAACATTAAATTTAGTCTAGATAGTTAACCCTAGCATCTCTA
Source organism: Aphrophora alni (assembly GCA_963513935.1). NCBI lineage: Eukaryota > Metazoa > Arthropoda > Insecta > Hemiptera > Aphrophoridae > Aphrophora > Aphrophora alni. The sequence goes on along the minus strand of OY740768.1, from coordinate 125,918,273 downwards.
AAACCATTTTTTAAAAATATAAACTCACTCAACGTTTTAAAACCCTGTTAATATTTACCTGTATTTTTTACACAAAATTAAAACAACATTACACAACCTATTTTTGATTTTTATTATGATTTACATTTTTTCATTTTGTATTTTGTTTCTTGTAGGAATGGGTTACCACAGACTCTACTTAACACAATAAATTAATTGTTAACTGATACTTTTTAAAAAATGTAATTTTAGCATAGATTTAACCTTAAATGAAGCTAAGGTAGAACTTTAATTATACTATAAAAAATAAACCATAAAAATTACTAACAACAGTGTTATATAATATCCTTACACTGTAACAAGGTTAAGCATTGACGAAATAATTCGAAGATCCTATCCAGTTATGCAATACCTGGAAATGCACTACCAATGAGTTTTTGATTATGAGCAGTGAAGGTGTAAGTCTGTATAAAGATGTCCTTACCGCCGAGACGAAGATAACATTTGTCATTTGGACGAATCAAAAAGCAAACTGTATACAATGAAAGTTCAAGCTCTGGACTTGTTCCCACAAATAAAGTTCCAACGGGTTTGTTTTTTCCTTTCCATGTATAATGCACTTTCAAGATCCCTCCTTTCTGCAGAATACAAATAAAATAGTTATTATTTTTATGAAACTCAAAGGAAATTATAAATATATAAAACACAAAATAATATCACTGGTGAAAAGACGGGCATTTCTAAAAGATTGATCCCTATAAGCTTATATAAAGAATAACTAAATATTGAGCTTGACTTGTGAGATTGTATATTTACTAGAATAAAACTTGAGCAGAAATTCTTACAAGTAGTACGTTTATTTTATTCAAACGTGTTTCAACAACAAATTCGACATCTTTTAAAGATAATTGTTTCAATGGGCATTATTGGTCAGCGAGTTATAGGCCCAATTTTTATAAATAGTAATTTAACTTCATAACAATATGCAGATATACTTGAAGACCAAATTATTCCAGAAATTCAAAACATGTATGGTTTCAGCAAGATGGTATGTCAACGCATTTCAGTCATCAAGTGCACAATATCTTAAATGCAAATTTTCCAAGTAGTGCAGTACACTTAGACAAATAGACGTAACCCGGACAAAATTATAAACAAAATGAAACCTTTTGTGTTCGGCACTGTCCCCTCGTCATTTTTTTAAAATTCCCAAACTTACCCACTTTAGCAAAATCCGCCATCTTGAAAAAAGTAACTACAAAGCAGGCTTTTACTTAAAAATTTATATCTCCAGAACGGAAACTCCTAGAAAGGTCTAATTTGTGTCATTCTCTTCTACTTTAACTGTTGTAAATAAAATTAAAATAATGTTATACCTTTAAAATGGATAAATACATTAAAAAAATCGTTCATTTGGTAAAAAAAAAAGAAGTTTTTGAAGTTATACTTCTTTGCGCCCGTTAGACACTTTGGGATGGGATGTTGGTCGAGAAACCGCGTCACGCTGAAAAGTAAGAACAAATTTTTAAGAACTAGCGTTCGGGTAGACTCGGCAGCAGTCGTGAACGCTCGGGTGATTCCCATCTGCTACAAAGAGACACAGGTGTTCGTATCAGCCGAGGCAAAACCGAGTAAATAATACTTACCATGTGTTTTAGTATATTGTTATTGATTGTAAGAAAAATCTTGAATATTATAACAGCACAATTATACATTTTTGTGTTATCATGAAATGCTATAGACTGATACTAGTTTAGTTTATTCAAAACTAGGCTAGACAAAGTTGATTAAGATTTTTACTGCCCGCCTGATTTATGGCCTACTGACATTGTTGTAAATTAATATTACACTATAAGGTTATAATATAGTAACGGTTGCATAAAATAACAAGTGAATGGCCAAAGAAGTATAACTTCCACCGTCTGGTCCGATGCAGACCGTTTTTTTTAAATATTAAAATGTACACTTTTGCATTTAACATTTTTTTTATAGTTTTATAAAAAATTTCTTCCTACAAAAGATTTATTTATGTACTTATCCATTTTAAAGGTATAAAATTATTTTAATTCTATTTACAACAGTTAAATTAGAAGCAAATGACCCAAATTAGACCTTTCTAGTTTCTGTTCTGGACATATAAATTTTTAAGTAAAAGCCTGCTTTATAGTTACTTTTTTCAAGATGGCGGATTTTGCTAAAGTGGGAAAGTTTGGTAATTTTCAAAAAATAGCGAGGGGACAGTGACGAACACATCCCACAAGGTATCATTTTGTTTATAATTTTGTCCGGGTTAAAACCTAAATGCACTGTACTAAAGATAATGAACTAGTCGAAGGGGCGAAGTGGAATGGCCCGAAAGATCATCGGATTTGTCTCCCTTAGACTATTTCTTATGGGGCTACATCAAAAATATCGTCTACCAAACGAATTCTCCAAATGTTGATTATCTGAAAAATAGAATACAAAAAGCTGCCCAAAATGTTACAATAGAAGCATTGAACTATGAGTTTCTTCATTTTATAATCGGCTGGCACACTGTCAAACAGTTGAAGGACACCAATTTGAACATCTGTTGCATTGAACTCAATAGGGGTTGCTATTCACACCCCTTAAAGGTGCAGAATTTTCCCCAATATAACTGTCTAAAAGTTTGGAGTTAATATGTATCACAAGTTTAAAATTATGAAGGGGTTGCAGAACTTTTGTATCCCTCTGTATATTTTGGTTATGATGGGACAGGAAATAGAAGGAGATTATAATAACATACATCAAGCAAGAGAAGAAACGAATATAATTGAAGAAGGTATAAAAGTAAGGAGACAGACAATATCTACTACTGAGAAGACCAATCCAATGATAATTATGATGATAAAAAATATGGATAAAAATCTGAATAAGAGAATGGATATTATGGAAGAAAATAGTAAGAAGGAGATGCAAAGGATGGAAGAGAGCTTACTGTGAAATATGGGTAAAAAATGGATATTATGGAAGAAAACTTAAGTAAAAGGTTAGAAGAGAATATTAAGGATGAACTATTTGAGAAGATAGAGAAAAGTAGAGTGGAGATCACAGAAGAGATGGGTCTTATTAAGAAACAATTGAGAGTGAAGTAGAAAATAAGATGTTGGTAGTACAATCTAATGCAAACTCGATAAAAAGAATATGTGAAAACAAAATACATATTCAGGAAGAAAGCATTATTATAGAAAATGAGACGAAAATAGGGGATAATACTAATAGATAAATTAGAATGCAATAGCATGAAGTATATAAGAGTTTTTTTTAAATAAGAGAGAAAATTGAAAAAAATAGAAAGGCGAAAAGACGGTTAGGCTTAGAAAATATTCCTATTATTTAAGTTGCAAATGATGAAATAAATTTTGAACAAAATGTACCAAAATTCAATTGTAAATCAAACAACCTAATGTAAATAAAAGATGAATTAATATGCTAATTCTCTTATCATTGGTTAAACTATTTCCTAAAAGGGAAGTGGTGTGTCTCAGAATAGAGCTAGAGGCAGTTCAAATTACTGAACAAGATCAAAAATTATAAATGTTCATGCCTGTTGATGGTGTTCCGTTTTTAAATGTGTTACCTCGGCCCTAATCTTCATTAGTCTAAAGAAATTCTGAATAGTGAATATAACAAGAATTTAAACTAGCCATCACATGAAATATTAAATTTAAAATGAGAGAAACTTTATGACATTTTTAGGTTAGATTATTTTAACTTGAATTATACAATCACTAGATATATTTATTTTAATTTATTTTGAAAAATGTCAACTAAATATTAATTATATATATACTGAAGAAACAGTGCTCCCTGCAAATAATAAAAATAAATAATACATTACACACACCCGTTCACAAAACCTAAAAAAACAACAAAATTATGGTATGATCACAAAAAGAGGAAAAAATATAATATAATTGAGAACTTACTCCTTGGAATTGGACTAAATTCAAATATCCTAAATAGTTCAAGTTTTTATTATCTTCCTGATTTCCAAAATAGATCCAATTATGAAAGCCACTAACTTCATCTCGTTTAATTTCTCCTAAAAACACATGTTCAAACGCAGATGATCCTAATTTTTTATGACCTCGGGAGTAGACAGTGAACCAAATTTGATTTAACATCTCTTTCATTGCAACCTTAGTTCCATTTGTATATCCTGAAACATGAAATTATTAAGATATTCATGACGATATTCACTAATAAATACATAATTTTTAAATTGTAACTTGTAGAAAATAGACAACAGAAAAGGTATATCATTTAAATATGAGCTATATAAGTGTTGAATCTGTATAAATATTTTATAGATCATTTGGATGGATTTAAAAGTTTAACAACTTTAAACATGCATCACCCCCTCCTTCTTTTGTCACCTTTTCCTGATAGTGTACTAAAACAGTATGTATGACTGTGTGTATATAAAAGCAGAGTCATTTTCATATGACACAAAGCATGGTGTCCAAAGTTTGTAATACCAAAAATGGTAATTTTAACTTGGATAACCAAAAAATGGTTATATTAATATTTGAATCATAAGAGTAAACCGGGAAAGTTGTAATTGAATTGGTGGGGGGGGCTATAAAAGTCAAATGAATGACTGAATGTAAATGTTAAGACAAGGGTATATAAAATGAAATAAATGAAACTTCATTTCTATAAATATTGTTATATTATTAACTCATATAATCATTTACCTTGATAAAAAAATTTTAAAATATTTGTAATACAAAGATTAGTCATTTATTGTCTTGAAACATCAAATAATAAAATTATGAGTTCATTCGAACTTAATCGGTAGAATACATATATAAAATCATTTTGAAGTTAACATAAAAAAATAAATTATCAAACAATTGAGATGTAAAAGGAAATGTCTCTTATTAACTACACTGAGGTTATGGAAAGTTCATAAACATATGTAAATATAACATAAAGGAAAGATTTCATTAGTTCATTTTAGAGTCTTACTATCTCGGGTTGGGAGGAATTGGTTTAACACATAATTATTTAAAATAGAGCACTCAGAGTCTGTTTCTCGTGAAAAATTCATATACATAGGCTACACATACAATTACAAGAAAAACACAATTAATTAAAGTTTATATTTTGGGGAATATTATTAATTATCACTTGAGTTTCTTTCTCTCGGGACAGGGTCAGTGCGGCAAATTTGTCAAGGAAGTGGGGTAATTATACACATATTGACAAAGATATAACAAAATAATAAAATATTAATCGATTAGTTTTTAAATAAATGATGAATGGTGAAATGATGGTAGACAACAATCACAACTGTTCACAAAGTCTATGTTTCTGAATACTCAGTGTACATATAGAAAATAGTTCAATTATTAGTATGATATTTCTTAAAGTTATTCCACTTTTGTGTATTAATGTTTCAAAGTTTATGATAGTAGGCTACTTAGGCCTATTAGTGGGGATATAGGATGACTTTAAAAAATATATAAATTGGAATGGTCTCACCAATGTTCTCAAATACGTTGTTGAAACTAGCTTGTATTATGTATGCTCCTTGGTAGATTTTTTTTAGAAAAATTTCAACTGTTACTTATCACTTTTAATTTGTGTTACTTCTCAGCACTCCATAGAAAATTTAAATATACTTTTCCACTTATTTAAATTGCATTAAATTGGAGCTGAGTCAGGAAACGTCCATTAAGCTTGGGATCTCCCAACCAAACTTCCCAAAAATCATTGTTACAGCGTCCATAGAGATTCAACATTATCCATTTTTTGTGATCTTGATTAAGATTAGTAGCACTGATGAAAATGAATACATGACCCTAATTTGTTAAGCAGGAAGTTGTTAAGAACGTCATTTAAGACTGTTGACTCTACTATTACGGTATACATTTAAATTTGTTGAAGACATACTAAGAGGGGTTCCAAATAACTTCCTTTAAATTTAAACTATCTTATTCCTAAATACGATTTCACCTTGGTCTTAATCTAAAACTAGTTGGAATTTCCCGCACTTTAAAAATTAGTTAGTGGGCTAAACTTTGGTCACGTGATTGCTGTATCGGTGGGTGTGGCTTATTTGATTTCTGTCACATATTATGTCTGTTCCGCCATCTTTGAAATAGGACTTTGGTTGTATTTATCATCAATACTAAATAATTTTGAAGTTTTCTTTGTATGTTCAGGTGACAACTTATACGTCAAAATATCCGTTAAATCCATAGGCCATATTTGTTTTGTTGAAGCGATAGTCGTATTCTTTATAATTAATTATTTATGACGCTCTGGTCCGGTTCGGCCATTGTAAATGTTTTTGAAAATTCGTGTTTAATTTCGATTGATTTTGTCTATCTTAATTCTAATCTTGCTACGGGGTTATTTAATTTGGATAATATGGAAGTTTAGGCCTCTAAATTGTATATTCTAGGCTTACGTTAAAATTCGAGGAATCACGTTATTTGAAGTTATCCGATCGGTACTCTAGTATTTTTAGGCTTTTGTTTAATTCGCTACCGTTGTGCATTTTTCCCGGTAGGTGGCGTGCGTGTCTTCTCGTGTTTGAAAGGAATACCAATTATTTATTGAAACAACATTATTTTGAAATGTTTCAATATCCCCAAGATACTCTTTCCTGAAAATACTAGGAGTACTTGTGTTTTCAGGGAACCATCACCATAAGAAATAATGTTGTTTTATGTGGATTGGTGACAATCTAGTATTAAATGTGTCAAGATGTGTGATATTTCTTACTTTGACGTCATGCACTTTTGTCACGTAAGGTCATTGAACTATGGACGATCAGCTGTCCGGCTGTAAAGAAGGGACGTTTCCGCTTATGCACTTGTACCTTTTAATTGCTGTTACATGATATGGTCCTTTCTCCAGTTTTCCTTTCAGATCACTTATATAGTAAGTCGAGTTTCCTATGATTTTACTTATTTTATACGGACCGCTAAATATCTCGAACAATTTATGAGTCTCTCCTTCAAAAGCATTTGATAATTGATAATTTTTTATTAGTACTAAGTCATTTATTTTAAATATTGTAGGTTTCGATTTTTGATTAATTTTTTAAAGCTCTATTATTTTGTCTCTTCTTAATTCGTTGTGATGCCAAAAATAGTTTCGTTTCGATCGGTAGATCTGTTTGTTTACAATTTCTAATGTAAGGTTCCCAAAATCGTACATCACTTTGTCCTAACTGGAGTTCGTTGGGCGTAAACCCGGTGGTTTCGTTGTGTACTTCATTCAACATGGAATTGATGTCGGCTATATAACGAGCCCAATTCTTATGGTTTCTAGAACAATATGTTCTTAGACATCTTTTTACTTCCCTGATCGGGCGTTCGGCCATATTTGATTTGGGGTGATAATACGGGTTGAAGACGGGTTCGATTGAATGTTCGGTTAAGGTTCGAATCCAAGCTCGACTTCGAAATTGTGTACCGTTGTCACTTTGTAATTTTTTGGGTGTACCATAGGTTGAAAAATGTAAGTTAAGTAGTTTATATAAAATCGTTTTCGTGCTTGCGGCTCTGATCGGGTAGAGTTTAACAAATTTTGTAAATATATCTAAGACAATGAGTATGTATTTAGTTTGACCTATACTTGTGGGAAGTGGCCCAATTATGTCCACAGCTAGGTGATGATTTTTGCCAATGCAAGTGATTCCTTTTGCTATCCCTCGGGAAGGATGTGGATCGCTTTTACACTTTTGACATGAGTCACATGTGGCGAGTGTAGTTCTAATGCGGCGTCCCATATTTTTAAATACGAAACTCTCTTTTAGGATGTCTAAACATTTTTTAGCTCCACAATGCAAGTAGTATGTGTGGCACTCCCATATGAGACGACTGATTAAGTGTTCTGGTATTATTATAAGCCACTGTTGATCTAAACGTTTATATAAAATTCCTTCATGTATCATGTAGTTTTCCATTAATTTTGAATCGTTAGAAGGAGAAATGTTGTTCTTTAAATTTTGTATTATAGCAATTAAATTTTGGTCTTGTTCTTGATTAATTTTCATATTTTGTAGTTCGTGTTGTAGATTGTGGTCTTGTATGCGATCTATGTACGCCATCATTAGTTCGGGTATATCGGCGATTGGATTGATACCTTGTGAGTTTATGATGCGACTTAATGCGTCCGCAGTACAGTTTTCACTCCCTTTACAATGTAATATCTTGAAATTGTAATCTTGTAAAGCTAGGATCCATCGCGTTAATCGAGAGCTTAATAATTTGCATGTTTTTAGAAAAGTAAGAGCATGATTATCCGTTATTATTGTTATATCGGTGCCATAAATGATATACCGAGTTTTCTGTAAACAATAGATAATTGCTAATAATTCTTTTTCGGTTGTCGTGAACCTTCGCTCTGCTGGTTGCAATGCTCTGGATAAGAAGACTATTGCTCTTTTCTCTCCCTGTTCATTTAATTGATATAAATGGCCGCCGATTGCAAAATCTGAGGCATCGGTCTGTAGGTAAAACGGTTTGTGCGTATCGGGATGATGTAATATTTGTGTTTCTAGGAAAAGTTTTTTGATTTGTTGAAATGTTTGGTCGTCTCTTGTTGTCCAGTGGAATTTTATTTTCTTTGAGGTGAGCCGAAGAAGGGGTTGTACATGTTCGGAGAATTTAGAGAGAAATTTATTATAATAGTTAATACACCCGAGAAATCCTTTTAATTGTTTTCGATTCTTTGGGGTTGGATAATTTAGGATTGGCTGAACTTTGCTATTGTCCATTTGTAGACCAGTAGCTGTTAAGGTATAGCCTAGAAAAGGTACAGACGTTCGACAGAAAAGCGATTTATCAAATTTGATCGTCATATTAGCATCTTTTAATCTTTTAAATATGTGAGAGAGATGTTCTAAGTGTGTATTAAAATCTTGAGAAATGACACAGATATCGTCGATATATACAAGTGTGAATGATCCGACGCTGTCTTCGAAGACGTGTTGTAATGCTCGGACAAGTGCAGCTTGGGATGTAGATATTCCAAACGGTGTAACTCTATATTGGTACGTTCTTCCTCGAAACTGGAACGCAGTATATTTCCTTGACTCTGGCGTGAGCGGGACTTGCCAGTATGAAGCAGTTAAGTCGATGGTGCTGATCCATTTACAGTTTTTTCCTTTAGCCAACAATTCATTTATGCTCCTATTCTGCTCATAATCCGGTAGGGTAATCTCGTTTGCTTTTCTAGCATCTAAACATAGTCTAATTTCTCCATTCTTCTTTGTGACTGGGACAATCGGGTTAATAAAATGACTGTGACACGGTTCAATGACATTCATACACAGCATGCGTTGGATCTCGCGTGCTACGGCTTCTTGATGGATTAAGAGGACAGGGTATGTTTGCCCTCTAAATATTCGGTCTTCTCTTATTTCGAGGTGATGTACGTATTTATTGCATAAGCCCGGGGTGTCTGAAAAGATGTCTTTATATTCTAATATTAATCTGGTTAATTCTAATTTTTGATGGGGTTCCAAATTTCGATTTTCTTCCAAAGTGTTATTAATATTACATTCATTTAATTCTCCAAGATCGTCGATATTGTACTCTACTTGTTCCTCATTATAATTCGCTTCGCTTTCATTGTACATGTTATTTGATATATATTTATCATTATCATTATTATTATTTATATTTATATTTTCTTCAGTAATGTAGCATAAAATTCCTTCTTTAATCGCATATTCAAACTTCAATATTATTCTCTTATCATTTGCTTTAATTTGCAACGTCGATGTCTTGAAGTTTATCTCCATCTCTAGTTTACTTATCAAATCTACACCAATAATTAAGTCGCGAATTAAATTTGGTACAACAAGTGCTTGCACCCATATTTCCTCCTCTTCAATTATAACTTGAAACATTATTATCCTGGATACTCTGCGGGTCTTTGAGCCGACAGCCGTTGTTATTTGAATATTTGTCATTGGAAGTTGTTCAAATTTTTTAATTTGTTGTCTGTGTTCTTGGAACCATTGTTCTGCGATGCATGTAATACTAGAACCAGTATCGATGAGGGCTGTAACATTTCGCTCTCCTATTAAAACCTTAATCTCAGGACACCGTAAAATCTGAGTATCGGGTCTCGTTGTTAACTCGTAACTATCTTCATTTATCAGGAAATTTCTGTCGCAAAACATATTGCTTATAATCATATTATTCGGTACATATATATATTTATGATTAAACATAGTGGGCCTGCATAAACCGAGGTCATGTCTTCGCACAGTATTAATGTTATTGAGCGCAGATGATGATGAGTTGTTTTCGTCGCTCAATTGGCCGATGACATCTTCTGTGCTCGGCAGTTTTCCTGCTGAGACACTTCCGTTGCTGAGCTCAATTCAGGACGATTACTCGTGGGCACAGTTTCAGCAATGGTGTGGCACACGTTTATCTGTTCCTGTGTCGGGTACTGCTGGTTTCTAGGCCGTGAACTCTCAGGAAGGTTATCTCGTCTTATTTGGGGCTGGTTTCCTCTGTTCTGCGGAGGTTGAAATTGTCGATCTGTTCGATACGGAGGTTGATAATTTTCTGGAGGGTTTCTGTTTGAATTAAATGGTCTAGGCGGAGGTCGGTGATTTTGTTGATGAAAAGGTGGAGGTCGATAATTTTGGAACTGTGTTGATGGTCTAAAGTGGAAATTATTGTTCGACCCAACTGGTTGTTCCCTTGGTGTGAATCGTGTTCTCGATGAAGGTGCAGTAGTCAAATTCTGGTTCCTCCTTTCTCGCGAATAAACATCTTTTAAGTCCTCCCTTTGCAACAGGAGTTCGAAGTCCAGGATTGTTTCGATGCGTTGGACCCTTCGTGCATCTTGAATCAATTCCTCGAAGTGATCCGCCAAACAGGTTATAATCTCATCCTCAGAGAGTGGTGGTTGCATTGACTTCAAAGTTATGACTCGCTCAGTAAAATATTCGGCCCTACTGAGTTTGCCATTCCTTTGATACTTTTCTGTTTCCATTCTGTGCCGGATTCCGCGTTGCACTTCCCTGCTCCAATATTTTTTCTCAAAGGCTTCTTTGAACTCTTCCCAGCAGTGTATGTCGTCTCTGACCAAACTGAACCATCTCGCCGCATGATGTTCTAGGCATAACTCCAGGGTGTCGATCAGCTGGATGTTTGGATCGGTGGTGTTATTTTGAGTTGTCCTCCGCTCATAAAATTTACGGATCCTGTTGAGGTGTTCAGTTGGATTGTGCTCCCTGCCATGAAATTTTGGAACGTTATTATCGATTATTCCATTGGTGGTACTTCCACAGGTGACATATATGTTGGGTGGTGCTGTGGGTGAGTTTTTCTGAATCTTGTCCTCGAGGGTTTCCACTCTCGCCTTGTTATCGTTGGCCAATCGTTCTAAAGATGTTATCTGTCGCTCTTGTTCTAAACTTGTCTCCTTGTTTTTGTCTATTCCCTCCTGTTGTCTTGAATTTTGCTCAGCAATTTTCTGGGTTATTTGTTCCAGCTCTTGGTGTGTCTTTTCCCTAGTTCGTTGATTCAAGTCGATCACAAACTCCTTCACCTGTTCGGTTTGAAACCGACAGTCCTCTTGTACTTTGTTGATTTTCTTGTCCTGGGTCTCGAACCGTTTGTTAATTCGGCTCAATTCCTGTTTTATTTCTAGGGAGTTTTGTTTTAATTCCTTAGAAAAACGTTCTTCCTGGCCATCGAATCGTTGGTTAATTTGATTCAGTTCTAATTTGATTTCCTTAGAGCGCTTGTCCTGATCCTCGAATTGTTTCTTCATAAACATCATTAATTGATCGAGATTTATGGTATGGCTTTGCGGTTCTTGGCTGGTCTTCACGTCGCTCGTCATTTCGATGTTTTCACGGTCGGTATATGTCTGTATATTTTCGCCGTATTCTCCTTCTTCTTCTTCGATTATTACGGTCGGTGGTTGACCCGATTCTTCAACGATCCGCGACCCTTCCAGCGCTACGCCTTCTTCACTTATTTCTTGACCCGCGGTCACGTCTTCTAATCGGCGCGACGAAGATGGGTCCGACAAACCGTGAGACTCTATAGCCTTTTGTGTCCGCGTAATGTTTTTTCTTAAGTTGTATCCCGATTGATTATCCATATTAATATTTAGTAATAATATATCGGTACACAAAATACAACACAAAATATATATCTTAAAACTAACATAAAATTATTTTTAAAAGAAGTTATTTGGTGGGGGAAGACTTCCTTGACAAATTGCCAATACGTTAGGCGCCATTTTGAAATAAATGAAACTTCATTTCTATAAATATTGTTATATTATTAACTCATATAATCATTTACCTTGATAAAAAAATTTAAAAATATTTGTAATACAAAGATTAGTGATTTATTGTCTTGAAACATCAAATAATAAAATTATGAGTTCATTCGAACTTAATCGGTAGAATACATATATAAAATCATTTTGAAGTTAACATAAAAAAATAAATTATCAAACAATTGAGATGTAAAAGGAAATGTCTCTTATTAACTACACTGAGGTTATGGAAAGTTCATAAACATATGTAAATATAACATAAAGGAAAGATTTCATTAGTTCATTTTAGAGTCTTACTATCTCGGGTTGGGAGGAATTGGTTTAACACATAATTATTTAAAATAGAGCACTCAGAGTCTGTTTCTCGTGAAAAATTCATATACATAGGCTACACATACAATTACAAGAAAAACACAATTAATTAAAGTTTATATTTTGGGGAATATTATTAATTATCACTTGAGTTTCTTTCTCTCGGGACAGGGTCAGTGCGGCAAATTTGTCAAGGAAGTGGGGTAATTATACACATATTGACAAAGATATAACAAAATAATAAAATATTAATCGATTAGTTTTTAAATAAATGATGAATGGTGAAATGATGGTAGACAACAATCACAACTGTTCACAAAGTCTATGTTTCTGAATACTCGGTGTACATATAGAAAATAGTTCAATTATTAGTATGATATTTCTTAAAGTTATTCCACTTTTGTGTATTAATGTTTCAAAGTTTATGATAGTAGGCTACTTAGGCCTATTAGTGGGGATATAGGATGACTTTAAAAAATATATAAATTGGAATGGTCTCACCAATGTTCTCAAATACGTTGTTGAAACTAGCTTGTATTATGTATGCTCCTTGGTAGATTTTTTTTAGAAAAATTTCAACTGTTACTTATCACTTTTAATTTGTGTTACTTCTCAGCACTCCATAGAAAATTTAAATATACTTTTCCACTTATTTAAATTGCATTAAATTGGAGCTGAGTCAGGAAACGTCCATTAAGCTTGGGATCTCCCAACCAAACTTCCCAAAAATCATTGTTACAGCGTCCATAGAGATTCAACATTATCCATTTTTTGTGATCTTGATTAAGATTAGTAGCACTGATGAAAATGAATACATGACCCTAATTTGTTAAGCAGGAAGTTGTTAAGAACGTCATTTAAGACTGTTGACTCTACTATTACGGTATACATTTAAATTTGTTGAAGACATACTAAGAGGGGTTCCAAATAACTTCCTTTAAATTTAAACTATCTTATTCCTAAATACGATTTCACCTTGGTCTTAATCTAAAACTAGTTGGAATTTCCCGCACTTTAAAAATTAGTTAGTGGGCTAAACTTTGGTCACGTGATTGCTGTATCGGTGGGTGTGGCTTATTTGATTTCTGTCACATATTATGTCTGTTCCGCCATCTTTGAAATAGGACTTTGGTTGTATTTATCATCAATACTAAATAATTTTGAGGTTTTCTTTGTATGTTCAGGTGACAACTTATACGTCAAAATATCCGTTAAATCCATAGGCCATATTTGTTTTGTTGAAGCGATAGTCGTATTCTTTATAATTAATTATTTATGACGCTCTGGTCCGGTTCGGCCATTGTAAATGTTTTTGAAAATTCGTGTTTAATTTCGATTGATTTTGTCTATCTTAATTCTAATCTTGCTACGGGGTTATTTAATTTGGATAATATGGAAGTTTAGGCCTCTAAATTGTATATTCTAGGCTTACGTTAAAATTCGGGGAATCACGTTATTTGAAGTTATCCGATCGGTACTCTAGTATTTTTAGGCTTTTGTTTAATTCGCTACCGTTGTGCATTTTTCCCGGTAGGTGGCGTGCGTGTCTTCTCGTGTTTGAAAGGAATACCAATTATTTATTGAAACAACATTATTTTGAAATGTTTCAATATCCCCAAGATACTCTTTCCTGAAAATACTAGGAGTACTTGTGTTTTCAGGGAACCATCACCATAAGAAATAATGTTGTTTTATGTGGATTGGTGACAATCTAGTATTAAATGTGTCAAGATGTGTGATATTTCTTACTTTGACGTCATGCACTTTTGTCACGTAAGGTCATTGAACTATGGACGATCAGCTGTCCGGCTGTAAAGAAGGGACGTTTCCGCTTATGCACTTGTACCTTTTAATTGCTGTTACATGATATGGTCCTTTCTCCAGTTTTCCTTTCAGATCACTTATATAGTAAGTCGAGTTTCCTATGATTTTACTTATTTTATACGGACCGCTAAATATCTCGAACAATTTATGAGTCTCTCCTTCAAAAGCATTTGATAATTGATAATTTTTTATTAGTACTAAGTCATTTATTTTAAATATTGTAGGTTTCGATTTTTGATTAATTTTTTAAAGCTCTATTATTTTGTCTCTTCTTAATTCGTTGTGATGCCAAAAATAGTTTCGTTTCGATCGGTAGATCTGTTTGTTTACAATTTCTAATGTAAGGTTCCCAAAATCGTACATCACTTTGTCCTAACTGGAGTTCGTTGGGCGTAAACCCGGTGGTTTCGTTGTGTACTTCATTCAACATGGAATTGATGTCGGCTATATAACGAGCCCAATTCTTATGGTTTCTAGAACAATATGTTCTTAGACATCTTTTTACTTCCCTGATCGGGCGTTCGGCCATATTTGATTTGGGGTGATAATACGGGTTGAAGACGGGTTCGATTGAATGTTCGGTTAAGGTTCGAATCCAAGCTCGACTTCGAAATTGTGTACCGTTGTCACTTTGTAATTTTTTGGGTGTACCATAGGTTGAAAAATGTAAGTTAAGTAGTTTATATAAAATCGTTTTCGTGCTTGCGGCTCTGATCGGGTAGAGTTTAACAAATTTTGTAAATATATCTAAGACAATGAGTATGTATTTAGTTTGACCTATACTTGTGGGAAGTGGCCCAATTATGTCCACAGCTAGGTGATGATTTTTGCCAATGCAAGTGATTCCTTTTGCTATCCCTCGGGAAGGATGTGGATCGCTTTTACACTTTTGACATGAGTCACATGTGGCGAGTGTAGTTCTAATGCGGCGTCCCATATTTTTAAATACGAAACTCTCTTTTAGGATGTCTAAACATTTTTTAGCTCCACAATGCAAGTAGTATGTGTGGCACTCCCATATGAGACGACTGATTAAGTGTTCTGGTATTATTATAAGCCACTGTTGATCTAAACGTTTATATAAAATTCCTTCATGTATCATGTAGTTTTCCATTAATTTTGAATCGTTAGAAGGAGAAATGTTGTTCTTTAAATTTTGTATTATAGCAATTAAATTTTGGTCTTGTTCTTGATTAATTTTCATATTTTGTAGTTCGTGTTGTAGATTGTGGTCTTGTATGCGATCTATGTACGCCATCATTAGTTCGGGTATATCGGCGATTGGATTGATACCTTGTGAGTTTATGATGCGACTTAATGCGTCCGCAGTACAGTTTTCACTCCCTTTACAATGTAATATCTTGAAATTGTAATCTTGTAAAGCTAGGATCCATCGCGTTAATCGAGAGCTTAATAATTTGCATGTTTTTAGAAAAGTAAGAGCATGATTATCCGTTATTATTGTTATATCGGTGCCATAAATGATATACCGAGTTTTCTGTAAACAATAGATAATTGCTAATAATTCTTTTTCGGTTGTCGTGAACCTTCGCTCTGCTGGTTGCAATGCTCTGGATAAGAAGACTATTGCTCTTTTCTCTCCCTGTTCATTTAATTGATATAAATGGCCGCCGATTGCAAAATCTGAGGCATCGGTCTGTAGGTAAAACGGTTTGTGCGTATCGGGATGATGTAATATTTGTGTTTCTAGGAAAAGTTTTTTGATTTGTTGAAATGTTTGGTCGTCTCTTGTTGTCCAGTGGAATTTTATTTTCTTTGAGGTGAGCCGAAGAAGGGGTTGTACATGTTCGGAGAATTTAGAGAGAAATTTATTATAATAGTTAATACACCCGAGAAATCCTTTTAATTGTTTTCGATTCTTTGGGGTTGGATAATTTAGGATTGGCTGAACTTTGCTATTGTCCATTTGTAGACCAGTAGCTGTTAAGGTATAGCCTAGAAAAGGTACAGACGTTCGACAGAAAAGCGATTTATCAAATTTGATCGTCATATTAGCATCTTTTAATCTTTTAAATATGTGAGAGAGATGTTCTAAGTGTGTATTAAAATCTTGAGAAATGACACAGATATCGTCGATATATACAAGTGTGAATGATTCGACGCTGTCTTCGAAGACGTGTTGTAATGCTCGGACAAGTGCAGCTTGGGATGTAGATATTCCAAACGGTGTAACTCTATATTGGTACGTTCTTCCTCGAAACTGGAACGCAGTATATTTCCTTGACTCTGGCGTGAGCGGGACTTGCCAGTATGAAGCAGTTAAGTCGATGGTGCTGATCCATTTACAGTTTTTTCCTTTAGCCAACAATTCATTTATGCTCCTATTCTGCTCATAATCCGGTAGGGTAATCTCGTTTGCTTTTCTAGCATCTAAACATAGTCTAATTTCTCCATTCTTCTTTGTGACTGGGACAATCGGGTTAATAAAATGACTGTGACACGGTTCAATGACATTCATACACAGCATGCGTTGGATCTCGCGTGCTACGGCTTCTTGATGGATTAAGGGGACAGGGTATGTTTGCCCTCTAAATATTCGGTCTTCTCTTATTTCGAGGTGATGTACGTATTTATTGCATAAGCCCGGGGTGTCTGAAAAGATGTCTTTATATTCTAATATTAATCTGGTTAATTCTAATTTTTGATGGGGTTCCAAATTTCGATTTTCTTCCAAAGTGTTATTAATATTACATTCATTTAATTCTCCAAGATCGTCGATATTGTACTCTACTTGTTCCTCATTATAATTCGCTTCGCTTTCATTGTACATGTTATTTGATATATATTTATCATTATCATTATTATTATTTATATTTATATTTTCTTCAGTAATGTAGCATAAAATTCCTTCTTTAATCGCATATTCAAACTTCAATATTATTCTCTTATCATTTGCTTTAATTTGCAACGTCGATGTCTTGAAGTTTATCTCCATCTCTAGTTTACTTATCAAATCTACACCAATAATTAAGTCGCGAATTAAATTTGGTACAACAAGTGCTTGCACCCATATTTCCTCCTCTTCAATTATAACTTGAAACATTATTATCCTGGATACTCTGCGGGTCTTTGAGCCGACAGCCGTTGTTATTTGAATATTTGTCATTGGAAGTTGTTCAAATTTTTTAATTTGTTGTCTGTGTTCTTGGAACCATTGTTCTGCGATGCATGTAATACTAGAACCAGTATCGATGAGGGCTGTAACATTTCGCTCTCCTATTAAAACCTTAATCTCAGGACACCGTAAAATCTGAGTATCGGGTCTCGTTGTTAACTCGTAACTATCTTCATTTATCAGGAAATTTCTGTCGCAAAACATATTGCTTATAATCATATTATTCGGTACATATATATATTTATGATTAAACATAGTGGGCCTGCATAAACCGAGGTCATGTCTTCGCACAGTATTAATGTTATTGAGCGCAGATGATGATGAGTTGTTTTCGTCGCTCAATTGGCCGATGACATCTTCTGTGCTCGGCAGTTTTCCTGCTGAGACACTTCCGTTGCTGAGCTCAATTCAGGACGATTACTCGTGGGCACAGTTTCAGCAATGGTGTGGCACACGTTTATCTGTTCCTGTGTCGGGTACTGCTGGTTTCTAGGCCGTGAACTCTCAGGAAGGTTATCTCGTCTTATTTGGGGCTGGTTTCCTCTGTTCTGCGGAGGTTGAAATTGTCGATCTGTTCGATACGGAGGTTGATAATTTTCTGGAGGGTTTCTGTTTGAATTAAATGGTCTAGGCGGAGGTCGGTGATTTTGTTGATGAAAAGGTGGAGGTCGATAATTTTGGAACTGTGTTGATGGTCTAAAGTGGAAATTATTGTTCGACCCAACTGGTTGTTCCCTTGGTGTGAATCGTGTTCTCGATGAAGGTGCAGTAGTCAAATTCTGGTTCCTCCTTTCTCGCGTATAAACATCTTTTAAGTCCTCCCTTTGCAACAGGAGTTCGAAGTCCAGGATTGTTTCGATGCGTTGGACCCTTCGTGCATCTTGAATCAATTCCTCGAAGTGATCCGCCAAACAGGTTATAATCTCATCCTCAGAGAGTGGTGGTTGCATTGACTTCAAAGTTATGACTCGCTCAGTAAAATATTCGGCCCTACTGAGTTTGCCATTCCTTTGATACTTTTCTGTTTCCATTCTGTGCCGGATTCCGCGTTGCACTTCCCTGCTCCAATATTTTTTCTCAAAGGCTTCTTTGAACTCTTCCCAGCAGTGTATGTCGTCTCTGACCAAACTGAACCATCTCGCCGCATGATGTTCTAGGCATAACTCCAGGGTGTCGATCAGCTGGATGTTTGGATCGGTGGTGTTATTTTGAGTTGTCCTCCGCTCATAAAATTTACGGATCCTGTTGAGGTGTTCAGTTGGATTGTGCTCCCTGCCATGAAATTTTGGAACGTTATTATCGATTATTCCATTGGTGGTACTTCCACAGGTGACATATATGTTGGGTGGTGCTGTGGGTGAGTTTTTCTGAATCTTGTCCTCGAGGGTTTCCACTCTCGCCTTGTTATCGTTGGCCAATCGTTCTAAAGATGTTATCTGTCGCTCTTGTTCTAAACTTGTCTCCTTGTTTTTGTCTATTCCCTCCTGTTGTCTTGAATTTTGCTCAGCAATTTTCTGGGTTATTTGTTCCAGCTCTTGGTGTGTCTTTTCCCTAGTTCGTTGATTCAAGTCGATCACAAACTCCTTCACCTGTTCGGTTTGAAACCGACAGTCCTCTTGTACTTTGTTGATTTTCTTGTCCTGGGTCTCGAACCGTTTGTTAATTCGGCTCAATTCCTGTTTTATTTCTAGGGAGTTTTGTTTTAATTCCTTAGAAAAACGTTCTTCCTGGCCATCGAATCGTTGGTTAATTTGATTCAGTTCTAATTTGATTTCCTTAGAGCGCTTGTCCTGATCCTCGAATTGTTTCTTCATAAACATCATTAATTGATCGAGATTTATGGTATGGCTTTGCGGTTCTTGGCTGGTCTTCACGTCGCTCGTCATTTCGATGTTTTCACGGTCGGTATATGTCTGTATATTTTCGCCGTATTCTCCTTCTTCTTCTTCGATTATTACGGTCGGTGGTTGACCCGATTCTTCAACGATCCGCGACCCTTTCAGCGCTACGCCTTCTTCACTTATTTCTTGACCCGCGGTCACGTCTTCTAATCGGCGCGACGAAGATGGGTCCGACAAACCGTGAGACTCTATAGCCTTTTGTGTCCGCGTAATGTTTTTTCTTAAGTTGTATCCCGATTGATTATCCATATTAATATTTAGTAATAATATATCGGTACACAAAATACAACACAAAATATATATCTTAAAACTAACATAAAATTATTTTTAAAAGAAGTTATTTGGTGGGGGAAGACTTCCTTGACAAATTGCCAATACGTTGGGCGCCATTTTGAAATAAATGAAACTTCATTTCTATAAATATTGTTATATTATTAACTCATATAATCATTTACCTTGATAAAAAAATTTAAAAATATTTGTAATACAAAGATTAGTGATTTATTGTCTTGAAACATCAAATAATAAAATTATGAGTTCATTCGAACTTAATCGGTAGAATACATATATAAAATCATTTTGAAGTTAACATAAAAAAATAAATTATCAAACAATTGAGATGTAAAAGGAAATGTCTCTTATTAACTACACTGAGGTTATGGAAAGTTCATAAACATATGTAAATATAACATAAAGGAAAGATTTCATTAGTTCATTTTAGAGTCTTACTATCTCGGGTTGGGAGGAATTGGTTTAACACATAATTATTTAAAATAGAGCACTCAGAGTCTGTTTCTCGTGAAAAATTCATATACATAGGCTACACATACAATTACAAGAAAAACACAATTAATTAAAGTTTATATTTTGGGGAATATTATTAATTATCACTTGAGTTTCTTTCTCTCGGGACAGGGTCAGTGCGGCAAATTTGTCAAGGAAGTGGGGTAATTATACACATATTGACAAAGATATAACAAAATAATAAAATATTAATCGATTAGTTTTTAAATAAATGATGAATGGTGAAATGATGGTAGACAACAATCACAACTGTTCACAAAGTCTATGTTTCTGAATACTCGGTGTACATATAGAAAATAGTTCAATTATTAGTATGATATTTCTTAAAGTTATTCCACTTTTGTGTATTAATGTTTCAAAGTTTATGATAGTAGGCTACTTAGGCCTATTAGTGGGGATATAGGATGACTTTAAAAAATATATAAATTGGAATGGTCTCACCAATGTTCTCAAATACGTTGTTGAAACTAGCTTGTATTATGTATGCTCCTTGGTAGATTTTTTTTAGAAAAATTTCAACTGTTACTTATCACTTTTAATTTGTGTTACTTCTCAGCACTCCATAGAAAATTTAAATATACTTTTCCACTTATTTAAATTGCATTAAATTGGAGCTGAGTCAGGAAACGTCCATTAAGCTTGGGATCTCCCAACCAAACTTCCCAAAAATCATTGTTACAGCGTCCATAGAGATTCAACATTATCCATTTTTTGTGATCTTGATTAAGATTAGTAGCACTGATGAAAATGAATACATGACCCTAATTTGTTAAGCAGGAAGTTGTTAAGAACGTCATTTAAGACTGTTGACTCTACTATTATGGTATACATTTAAATTTGTTGAAGACATACTAAGAGGGGTTCCAAATAACTTCCTTTAAATTTAAACTATCTTATTCCTAAATACGATTTCACCTTGGTCTTAATCTAAAACTAGTTGGAATTTCCCGCACTTTAAAAATTAGTTAGTGGGCTAAACTTTGGTCACGTGATTGCTGTATCGGTGGGTGTGGCTTATTTGATTTCTGTCACATATTATGTCTGTTCCGCCATCTTTGAAATAGGACTTTGGTTGTATTTATCATCAATACTAAATAATTTTGAGGTTTTCTTTGTATGTTCAGGTGACAACTTATACGTCAAAATATCCGTTAAATCCATAGGCCATATTTGTTTTGTTGAAGCGATAGTCGTATTCTTTATAATTAATTATTTATGACGCTCTGGTCCGGTTCGGCCATTGTAAATGTTTTTGAAAATTCGTGTTTAATTTCGATTGATTTTGTCTATCTTAATTCTAATCTTGCTACGGGGTTATTTAATTTGGATAATATGGAAGTTTAGGCCTCTAAATTGTATATTCTAGGCTTACGTTAAAATTCGGGGAATCACGTTATTTGAAGTTATCCGATCGGTACTCTAGTATTTTTAGGCTTTTGTTTAATTCGCTACCGTTGTGCATTTTTCCCGGTAGGTGGCGTGCGTGTCTTCTCGTGTTTGAAAGGAATACCAATTATTTATTGAAACAACATTATTTTGAAATGTTTCAAAAATTAATATTGATTTCCAAAATACTGATGTGATGTATAAAATGTTAATTATAAGTTCTAATGAATATTTGAATAAAAAATTGTGTAGTGAATATAGGCAAAAGCTTGTCGTCAAACTTTTAATTTGAATAGTGTCCGTTCAGCTAATAGGGTAAACCCTGGATCGCAGGATGTGAGAAATTCACACATGCGGTCTCCCCAGTCTAAGTGGAACGTTCAAGGTGGTGAGATGTGTTAAATAGAGTCTGAAGGTGAGATCTGGGGTGGTCAGACGTATTCTTGTGTAGAGGAAGTTTAGGATAAATGTGGTAAAAATGTAAAAAACAGTTCTAAGATCAATGTAATATTGATCTAAGTTGTAATCTTTCTAAATTAAAGCGTGAACTAATAATTCAAAAGGTGTGAACTTTGTGAAATGTGCAAAGATAAAATCTTGCACATGTTTGAGATAAATAAGACGTTTGAATTGAGAGTTCTGAACTAAGTTGTAAAGGGTGTTAAAATGGAACAATATAAATTGTAACACATACAGTTATTTGTCAAGTGAATAAAAATAAACTTTGTAGAGCGGTAAACTGAACATATAATGTCAACGTCGGAACTTAGAACAATGGAAGTCTTCCACGTTGCAGCAATGCATTTCTGGGAAGCGAGACGAATCACCAAGGAATTGTGCTTTTAATTAACAGAACGTGACTGGTATACACGTTAAGACTTTTCTTATAAAAATATATTTTAATAAAATGATATAAAACATGTAAATTTTTTAATATAAATTTTTGATTGAAAGGTTGAAGTAAAATAATTTGAGACTATGTCTTATACTATAAAAAATGAGAGTATTAAAGTAATTTTTTTCTTTTTTAATAATTAAACTAATGAGATCTGATCTATTTTAAGAAATAAAAAAAATTAATTACGTAAATTCAAGCAAATAAGTTAAAAGTAAATTCAACCAGTAAAATTCAATTTGATTTATCAGAAAATATTAGGATGCATTAAATTAAGATTTTGAATATTAATATTAATAATAGAAAATTGATGATAATTTACGTAAATGTTTTAATATTTGATTTAAATAAACTATGTTAAGTTTCAGCACAACAAATAAGATTTCTTTATTTCACCAAGAACCACTGTGAGTACACTTTTAAAAGGATTTGCAACCATGAGAAATTTTAATAATAACAATTAACTTCTTTTTTTCAAAATTGGTAAGCTAACGCTACCTGGCGCCCATGTGCAATTTGTCATTAAATAAAATATTAAGATAAAAAAGATTACAAAGCAGTAATCAATATAATTTTACAAAGTCCCTTGATATTTAAATTCTTTGAAATTATTTTTTCTAAAATTTCGCTGGGTCAAGAAACATATTTATGTGATACACTAACTGATCAACAAATATATTTTATAAGGGAAAAAATTAATTATTTTCCCAGCCTCCACCTTCCCCTTAGCTGGTCTAGTTCTCTATCCACATTTTTTCCCCTTTTCTTAGTTTTATTGGTTTACTGAATACATTAATGATTAATAAGACATTGATGATGTTATATAAATAATTATATAGATCTTATAATAATGTTTAAAGGACATTTAAAATATATTCAAAATGTATTCATGAAAATTAAGTAACTTTAAAAAGAATAGTTTACTTGTTACATTTATAATTAATTTAGTTAATTAATGATTAAAAGGTCACTGATCAATTTACTAAATACTAGGCTATATTTGTTCAAATATAATATGAAATTTAGTAAAAACAGTAACCAATAAATATAATGTATATGTTTATTTATTTATTATATATATTTTTTAATGATTGAAAATACATTTGTTCAAAAGTCAAGAAACATAACATGAATATGGGAGCTTAAATTGTAACATTAAAATGTCCTTTATCATAAATTAATTTACATAACAAAACCTAATAGGAACCCAGTTTCAACTGTTATTATTATTACAGTATATTAATATTAGTTCAATATAATAATTAATATAGAGTATAAAAATATACAAGAATAGTATTGTAGATATAATAACTAACAAATATTACAATAAAAATAGATTTAAATTATATGTTTGTATTTGTTAAAAATAACAAGAAACTAAGCAAATATAAAATGATAATATTAATGTTGCACCAGATTGTCAAGTCATTTGTGTAAAAAAATAATAATAAACTAAAAATAGACTAATACCCTATAATAAGCATATTTTTGGTTCCAAGTCACAATTTAAATAACATATTTAATTACCTTAGGTCCGTCTTGTGACTTCGTTGTTGGTTGCTTCTTACATGTTTCGAGGTCGTAACCCCATCATCAGAAAATTACTTTGTTCACTTTGAAGAACTCGTCATTGATTATTTTAAAAAACACATTTAACACAAAAACATACATTGACACAAAAAAAAAAAAAAACCATATGAGCTTGTCTGACATTGTTGTGTGCTCTGTCATGTCTCTGAAACATCTAAGAAGCAACCAACAACGAAGTCACAAGACGGACCTAAGGTAATTAAATATTTTATTTAATACCCTATACTTAAAAAAACAAAACAATAATCATAAAATATAATAGGCTATAAATAATAATAGGGAAGCTAGCTACTAAATAAAATTTGAAACATTTACTCCTTGAAAATTGTTAATAAATCATGTAACGTTGTTTCTTCATGTTCTCTAGAAGTTTCTTCTTTACTTCGATTTCAACATCCTCCTTTTCCCTTGCAAATTTCAACTTTTTTCTGTTTTTCCTCCAATTCCTTAAACTGAATTTCAATTTTTCTTCTATCTATTTTTTGGTTTTCTTGTTTTGTTCTTTGATAGTTAAATTACTCAACTTCCCAAGGTGTTTTATACTATCACTTATAATTCTTTGAAACACAAGTGATTCTTCTAAAAATTTTCAAAAATTTAATGTTTTTTTTAACAGAAAATCCACTTTCAACTAATACATTGCAATGAGACAGAATAAAACACAATTTTATAACAGACCAGAGATCTTCATATTTTTATCTTTCCCTACAAGGCTGAAGTAAAACTTATCTAACCCAATGTCATCAGATCCTTTAGAAATGAAATCATTGATTTGCTTGTTCATTTCTTCGACAGTCTAAGCTTCAGCGGTCAAGATAAAAAAACTGTTGTTTTGCTCGTTCAGCTAATTTATCATGAATTCTCCTACTGTTGTCCAATTCTTCTAGAACTATGTCAATTCTTTTCATAGCTAAATTTGATTTGAACATTATCACTTTAGGGTCTAAGGAAATTAACCCTCATGTTTAAGTTCATTTTAAAGAACTTTTTTTTCTAAGTTTTTATATCATTATAATAAGCATATTTAAAAACATAATTTTTTCCTTTTTGAAATAATTCACATTTTTTAATAAAGTTTTTACCGCATAACCAATATCTACTTTTTCTGTTGCAACAAGATTTGCACCATCTTCCAAATCTAAATTCATTAGTTAGTGAGAAGTATTCGCCTCAGCTACCAATTATGGTTTCACAAATATCATCATTAAGTTTTTATTAAGTTCTTCCAATGCTGTAAATAGATAGTGAACCAAAGGCTTCTGAGGAAAGGTTCAACATCTGATAAAATAATTCTGAAAACAGATAGTTTTTCTTCTCTAGGATCCTTCATAACTTCTCTAAGGTAGTTAAGGCTTTTCTTTTCTTTTTCCCTGAATTCTATTACAAATATGTCAACATAATTATCATGGAGACAATACAGAAAGTCTATCAGCGTGATAATTATAATCTTCTCATAATTACATTATCCTCTTCTTAGAGAACTATATACTTCTTTATTTAATTTTGGCCAATAAAACTCTGTGATATTGTAGAATTGGCACATCACCGTGAGAAAACATACCCAAGGTTCATGGGTTATAACTTCACATATAGTAAGTGAAATTATCCTATTAGAAAATAGTCCTTTATTTGTAGCATTACAGATAATTTGTCAACTCTAAAAAATCTTGTTAAGGTTAACATCTAAAAATAATTCCCCCATTTTCAAATGGGTCAAATTTTATATAAGTTAGTAAGAAAAAACATGTATAAAGAACAACCAAATATCTTTAATTCAGATACTGCTTAAAACAAATAAAAACTTCATGTTACCTTTCTTTTTAAGAAAAGAATTTGTCAAAGCCAAGACTGGTGTGTTTAAAATAGCATCCAGAAAATCAGACTCTTCTGTTCTTTCTCCAGTAGTAATCACTTCACTATGACTCGTGTCTGCATCATAGTTATCATAGAGAGCGATTAGTTTTGCTACTGTAGGTAATTGTTTTATATCTTTATTTATGGTTAAAAGTCTGGAAATAAAAAACAGTCTGTAAACAAAACTCACTCTACGCCATAACTTCAGATTTTTCAAATTAATATAACAAAATTGTTCACTCCACACAAAACCTTTTTAATGTGATTGTCAACTCTTTTGAATCTGTAAAATACTTAGTCAAATTGTAGCTAATCAATAATTATGCCAGTTATATTATTACGAGTATTACAGAAATTATATCACACATCTTACTACCCTAAAATTGAACCTATATAAATAAAATGTTTAAAACTTTATAATACAGTAGATGAAGAAGAATATTTAGAGTTGACATCAAACAATAAACAACAACAAAAATAGGGAAGGACATGCAAATACAAAATATTGCAAAATCAATCCGTTCTGATATTTAAAATAAACTGGGTTAAAAATGTTAAGAATCTAATATTAGATGACAATTGTTTGATAGCTGATAAAGTTGCATATTATAGTCTCATACTGTATAAATGTAATATACAATTATGACATTAAGTGGCCATTTTATATATTCTTATATCATTAATAAAAGAGTCAGTATAAAAAAATTTTAACTGTTGTATCTTATATTCATCAGTTATTCAAGTGCATTAAAAGATATGAAGATGATCTATGCCTTTTGTTTAATTTTGACAAACTATAGGCCCAGATGTTGTTTAAACAAGGCTATATTTGATCAAAATAATTTAATTGAAGCCTTTTGATGAAAATTGTTTTTCAAATTATATTTGGAATAAAAAGTGTTAAATGTTGCAAAAGGACTTGACTGATCAGTGGTTTATACCATGATTGATCAAAAAAACTTTCTTGTTTTATAAAAAAGGATATTAAGGTCAAAAACTTTACAGTAAAAAAGTCTTACTAATAATTTTCTGAAAATGGTAAAAGGTAAGTAAACTTCTAAACAAATAGGCCTAATTGAGATTTTACATTACAGGATATTAACATGATCCATGTTTTTTTTTTTAATGTTAGATATAAAAAGGTGAATATAAATCAAATAAAAGATTAATAATATTATTTAGAAATTTTTTAATGGGATCTGAACCTTTTTAAAAGTTAAAGGTACAATTTTTTAAAAGCTATATTTACAGTATAATAGTGTGTGATGCTAAATTCACAAAATGGAGGTTATTTGGGTCAAACACATACAAATTACGGAAACTGTTGAAAAAGAATAAGTGTTATAAACTGGCATTTTATGTTAACAATTTAGGAAAATTGTTAATTAATAATAAAGATAAAATACAAAAAATGAGTAAAAGTGGGGTTTATCAATTAACATGTAAAATTTGCAATGTATAGGTCATACGGGTCAAAATTTTAAAATTCGATTGGATGAGCATAATAGAAGTTGGCGGTTGAGCTATGATGACTCTAGTTTTGCTAATCACTTAAGACACATAGGCTAATAAATGTTTCGAATTTTCAATCTAACATAAATTTGAATATCTTGCATATATCTAAAAAATTAAATCATCTAAAAAATTTAGAAATTAATAGAATACTTAAGGGTAAAAATGTTTTAGTTTTAAATGAACAATTAGAACTAAATAATTCCCCACTCCTTGAGCCTTCAGCCAGGTCATTATCCATTCCACCCTCCTCTCTACATTCAGGTTTTAGGTTAACAAAGGGGAATACCCAGCTATTGTATATATGGTGAACTGTACTTTTTCTTTATTCTTGTTAATGGTGGGCATTAACGCTAAAAACGGTCAACGTCAACACCAATTAACGTTGAGTGTGATTAACGGTTGAAAAAACCTGCTAACGTTAACCTGCCAAACAGAACATAAGACCAAACGTCTTTGTTCAGTGTGCACGAGTTCAGTGAGAAGTGAGAAGGCTCTAGTCATCAATAGACTGTTGCCCGTTTCTTAGAATTGCCTATTTTATCACGCATTGGAATTATTGTAATAACTGATTAATTAACTGATCATTTACCGAGGAATAAGTTTTGGAGTTATTTGTATTTCTATTTACTACCATAAACTATATTCTAATATTTCTGTTAAACAATAAGTTAATTTAGTATATGATCATTTCAAAGGATAGCAAAAAACCCATACATGTATATAATTTGAAAAATATTTTTATCAATAGATGGTTGGGACAGTTGGTAGTAAAAAATATCAGCTAAAACTAAAGTTATTTACACCACACTATTTTCGTATTATCCAGTCGTCGTTTTATACAGTTTTAGATTTAGTAAAAAACAAACAGTAAAATAGTAGGCTACAGCAGAAACATACGTTGATTCGTTGATGAATAAACGTTGAAGTTAATTGATTCACTTTAGTTGCTCAACTAAACTAACAGACGACTGAGAGGCATACGTGTAGCTGGCTGCGTGCGCATCGAGTGGGCCGCTGGCGCTATCAAACAACCACTGATGCGTCACCTGCAAGCACTAAGCAGTTGATTAACGTTAGCAGTTAATGCACTTCTTCGTCAACTGCATCAATTAGTATATGCAGGCATGAAACTATAATAAACTGCTTAATGAAATAAAACACTCACTTGGGACAATAAATTTTAATTTATGGTAAGGTCTTTCTTTGCTTCTGGTCAGAAATGTTCTACTCTGTTAAGGAGTAGGCCTACCTTGATAGATAACCGTTAAGTTTGTTTTATTTGTATTGTTGTTAGTATTTTTGTAATTGAACATTTTGGTAAAGAGATAAAGCATTTTCATTTGTATTGCCATTTGTGTATTAAGTATTTTTAAAATTTATTACCATTAGGTGGAGGAAATTGATATTATATATTGTTATTTATCTATTTAATTTCTTTGAATTGAGGGCAAAGATCAAATAAGTATGAAAATAATGTAATCAAATTAATAACAGGGCAATAAAAATAAATAATGTTATTAATAGTTTTAATTGTGTTTAAATAAACCATTTAAAATCACAGTATTATACTATTAAAAATGTACAACTTAAAAAGATAAAAATATGGTACACTTAAAAACAAATTTACCACCAATAACCCAACCACATGAACATTCAAAGGATTATACATAAATGGTCAATTTTCTATGGTCAATTTTCCACACTCCATAACAAAACAAGGAATATCTTAATAATTGGAATATTCCGCATTCCGCTCTTGCATCAACCACAAGTCAAATTATATTTGATAAATTGTGATTTAATATTAGAGATTGTTAATCACTTTGTACATTATATAAAAAAATAATTTAAGATGAAACTTAATGTTAAATGAGAGGCCCCTCGCTCTCTCTCACTCCCTCCCTCCCTCCCTCCCTCCCTCTATCTCTCATTTCTATAAAGAAAAAAGGACTTAATCTTGATTTTGATGGAGAAAACATCTAAGTTAATCTTATAATTAAAATATTATAAATTTCTTGCTGTAATATATTTAAAGAAATAATCTACCTCTGTGTTGAATCATTAAATTTGATTAACCTAATTGGCTGTTTAAAGTGAGCAATATATTGATTGCTATGGTAAGTTTACTAAATTTGTGTATAAACCTTCATAAGAGATGGTTAGTATGTATGAAAAACTAAAATGAAATTGTTTGAAAAAATGAAAGTGTGTCGACACACTTATGGGTAGTTTTAATAAAAATTGTTTTTTAAATAATCAAAATCAATCAAGTGGGAGTCGCTAACTAATTAGAAGAATATAATGGCTTGTAGTATAAATATATAGATAATAAATTTTTAATCCTTAACAAGACATTTGATCTTGTTTTCCTTATTTATTACTTTGTCTATTTTTATATTGAGGCAGGGATAACAAATAAAATAGAAAGAAAGAAAGAAAATTCTATAAATGAGATTGTTTGTTCATTAAAATTAATCTTTTCTTATCGTGAACTCAATATTTTAACAAACAACTGATAATCAAATTAAATTGTTATTTCTTATGTAGTGAATAAGACCGAGATTCTATCACATTTCACCTTATAATTGGTACCCATAAAGCATACATAGAAACTGGATAATTTTATACAAGTATTTTAAAATGTAGGTCTATATATTTCTAAAAATCTTAAAAATTAAGTTAGTTGAGTCTTTTCCATTAAACGCCTACCAATCTTTTTTCACCTATCAGTGAAAAAGTTATAGAAATTTGTAGACCCAGTTACCGAAGCATATACTGAAAAGATTAAATCACTGTGGGTATCCTCATTGTCACAATCACAAAAAAAAATGTGGTATTAGAAGAGATTTACTAAATTCATGTCTAAGACTTTTTATTGAAAACACAGAAATAGAGATGGTATTTTTTAACTATAATATAGTATAATTTTTGTACCCTTTTTCAGTAGCTTTGTTGTGTATATTATTTGTTAACTTAAATGATTATTTTCTTTCTATTATTAAATGAGGACATCTCCCACACAGACAATACCTTGAGAGGCCCTAAACATTTGTCCAAAAATAATTTAAAGAAATGTTTTTGTTTAATTATTAGTTAAGAGGCTATTATATTTTTTGTGTGTTTCATTCTGTATTTAATTTTTATTTTAAGTTAAATTACTCTAATATTATTTATAATTTTTTGAAGAATAAAGAAATTTATTATTGATAATTGAACAGATATAACTATTGAGAACTTTAATGAAACCGAGGTGCATCTTCATACATTTTTAATAATATTGTTATTTTTAATATTAACTTTTAAGATTGGTGAGAATTTAATGAAAAAGACCCAATTAATTAATTATACTATAATTTCTTATAAAATTTAATCCAAACATACGGCAGTTGAGCTTGATCTTTCTGCGATCCCGAGTTAGTTCTACCTTGAACTCTAACTTCTACAAAACTTGTTCCATTGATGGTTGCATTGTCCTTTGTAAACAAAGCTTCACTAAATGACAACAACTCGTTTTCTGTGACTTGAACTGGTCCTGAAATATTTAATATTATTAAACTTAGCAGTACCGGTAAGTAAATTTCACCTTTAGATTGATGATTTTTAATAGATTAGAAGCTCTTTGTTTTGTAAGATATTTAGGTACTTACGTATTAACGCCACCGCAGCAGAAGTTGCGCATATATATATATAAGGTTTGGCCAGGTGTTTATTTGTATATATATATATATATATATATATATATATATATATAGCTACCTGGCCAAACCTGTCATGATATATAATTATATCGCAAAGTAAGCAAATATTGGTGCATATATATATGCGCAACTTCTGCTGCGGTGGCGTTAATACGTAAGTATCGATATTTATTGTAAAGAAGGGGTAGACATAAATATAAAATGAAATGTCGAAAACTGAGTTCAGGTTCAAATTATTCATTTTCTAAATTTTAACAAAATTGTATCATATAAATAATAATGATAAATTAAACTTCGCTTCCAATTACATACTTGGAACAATATGTTACATAAACAAAATAGGTAAACATACAAACAGACACTAAATAAACAGCACAAAATTCATTACAGACTAACTTATCCAATGACAATCATCTATTGGAAAACATGGTTTAAGATGTGACCACAAAAGATATTTGGCTATCGATTTATAACAAATAATGACCTAAAAAAACACTATAAATAGTGATTGTTATGTATTATGAATACAACTCTGATGATTAAAAGTGAAACTCTGTAATGTTTTCCAAGACATAAAGAAATTGCATAAACATTCTTCATAAAGGATTAGTACCTTTGTAATAATTAATAATTTAAATTAGGCAGCTGAACTATATTTTTTTATATATTTAAATTAGGTTGTATAGGGACAGTAAATATAGATACATTTTAAATACTAATGACTTTTATTCTATACGGATGTCTTTTATATTAAAACCATATGAATGGCAGAATACGTTGAAGTAATGCCTGAACGTGATTTTAGATAAGATAATTTGGATGGTTTACTTAATAAAACATAGAATACCCATTAACTGTTATACCTTTATTGATATAGGCCTATATGTCACCTATCACTATGGACAGTAAAAGATAAAATAAACAATGAAATAAATATAAATTATATCACAAAATATTAGTAATATAATATATATATAAGACTTGCAATGATGTACTGACACATGTTCTACATTTTTACAAAGACAGACAGAAAGAATAGTGTATATGGCCACACACCACTCTCCAAATTGTGTATGTAAACAAATCAATGTGAAATTCCAAACTCAGCACCTTCAAAAAATGTATTATAGATTACAGGGTAGGAGGACACTAGTTGCATACAGATCAATGTTAAAGTTGATCACCACTCTCCAAATTGTGTATGTAAACAAATCAATGTGAAATTCCAAACTCAGCACCTTCAAAAAATGTATTATAGATTATAGGGTAGGAGGACACTAGATGCAGATAGATCAATGTCAAAGTTGAACCAATACCTCCAAAATACATGAATATTATGGGTTTCATCAATATTACTATAATTTAAGATGTTTCTAAATGGGTCCAACCCCCAGTTTCATATCCCACCTTTTCATCAAAATTCAGTCATTCCTTTGAACAACCATCTCATATCAAACTTTAAAATTTGTAGTCAATTGAATCACTTCTTGATATTTGGATGAAAATTCAAGGAATAGACAAACAGAAACAGAATTCATTCTGAAAATAGTCAAATGTATTCTTATAATGGGCTAAAATTTCGAGAGCCTCTGAAAATTTTAATTTTGTCACTATTACATTTACTCTGGTATGTAATTGAAAAGTAAAAGTAATTCCTAGTGAAAAACCATGTCAAAAGATATACAACTTTGTTTTTGTTTAATGTAAGCTTAGGAGTAACTACAAATTTTAAAAGAAGGTGCATTATATTGACTGTAAAAGCACCTTAATTTATAATATCAATAATAATAGGTTATCTACAAATTAACTGAATTATTTATAAAAAAACATTTCAATATTTTGGAATAATCTAACAACACAGGAGTGTTGATTTGATTGTGAAATACAATAATACAGTATGATTAAATTCCTCCATAAACATTTCTATATTTATTTATTTTCATTAAGGTTAGTTTATAAACTTATTTAGACTCTTAGCCTTAATTAGTTAGATGAAATATGTGAATAACTTGTCTGCAAGGCTAAAAGTTGTTTTTTTAAACTAGTAATCCATTAATTCCCAAGGCTGGCTGCGAAATAAAATACGCAAAACTATAGAATTAAATTATAAATTAAATAACCAAGTATTGTCATTCTACCTACCAACACTAAAGCAGTACGATATTCCCAAAACAAAAACAAAGATAGAAAAAAACGTTTCCATCCTTTTATAAAGTTAAATATTGTTCGTAAACTGTTACCACATTCGTTGATTGGTTACTTCAGACAACCTAGATCTACAGAAACAATATGACGTATGTAAAGTTAACTAGCACAATTTACAATTAATTAGTTTAGTAGTTGTTTATCATTGGTGCGAATACGATCATTAGCTGCGCCCATAGGGTCATAGATCATAGATAACACACCTGACACAGATATAAATAACACTACACGGACTACACACTGGTAAAGAAGAAACGACTAACCTCTTACCTCTACCTATTGTGTAAAAATAATTATTAAGACTCAAGTTCCCTAACCATGCTGCAGTGTGCTGCTACTGTAGCATTTTTGTGAACTATTGACGTACAATTGAAAACAACAGTATACATTTACATAAATAACACGATTTATAAATTATCATAGACTGTTATTAGCTATTTTTCATTGTATAGCAGAACATGCTTTCACTATAAAGCATATTTCCCCCCCCCCCACATCTTTAATCCAACTTGTTGGAACTAATGTAGTTAAAGATAACTAAATTCAAAGTGTGATGTTATTTTTACATCTTCATTAGTAACCATAGTGTCTTTGTTGACTATAATTTATAAAAAAGAAAATATAATATAAAACAAATCTAACTATAATACGATACCCATGGTCGGTTTACCGTCTGAGAAATAGCAACAATAAAAGAAATTAATGATTATATCTTTCCGAAACCTAAATAAATAATTAAGTAAACCCTTAAAATCTTCTTACACAAAAGAAATATCAATAATTTTAAAAAAAACATTAAAAACCTCCAAAATTAAATATAAACAATAACAATTAGTTTTTTAATAAAAAATAATAACAAATAAACTTTTCACAAAAACTATCTCCGTAAAAATAAAGAAATAATAAGAAATAACTATATACAAACAAAAATAAAATGTTAACAATCAATTGAAAAAGTTCGTGTATAAGGAAATGTAATCAAGTTTTAAAGGAAATACAGTAATAATAAATTTTTGAGTATTTCTAAACCTTAAAAAAAAATATGTATATCTGTCAACTGCTATCCTCTCTGCAACCGAAAAAATTGGACCGATTTTAATCAAATTTCACAAGTGGGTATATTTTGGTATATCAAATTCAAGAGGGGTTTCCTTCTTTTTACGATAGCTCAAAATTTAGCAGGAGCTATTAGGCTAGACCAAATCGGCTTTAAACCATTTCGACCAAATTTTGTCCAAATGTAACCTTTAAGTCTCCAAATAAACTCTCCAAAAGGCTGGTTCAGGAGTTATCAAAAACAATTAAATTATTCATGGAGCTTTCATAAAAAACCTAAATATATAAAATTAACTTGATCGTTTTCGTTCAAATGTAGGTGAAGTGTAAAAATCAATGACCCAAAATATTATTGTGACGAATTGCAATAAACTATAAATCATGATTAATTAATAATTACCAAAAACTAAACCTTGATTGTATTTAAAAACTTGATTTTAATTCAATACTAATTGAACAAGTTTGGTAAAGCAGAGGAAGCTTAAAAATAAATTTACAGAAAGTTGATAAGGCGCTTAAGAAATACATGAGAAAAACTAGGTAATAAATAACACAAAATTTATATAATTCACATTAACTTATATATATTCTTGTATCTTAAAGTAGTATGAAGACAATTTTATTTAAGTTAGGGAGGCAAAATTTTCAATAATAAGATTTATTTAAAAAAATTTTAGGCTATACAAAAATCAACTAAAAACTAGCTTTCCACTTTTCTAATGAACTTGTTTTAACCCACTGTAAGAAACAATATTTGTTCAAATTTGAACAATTACCATCTTTAGATACTACGCAAGCACCCACGAACTACAAAGTGCCCTATCCTCTCCGACAATAATACCAAAATTATGAAAATAGAACCCCATCAACTTGGTACAGACCTTTAATGATAATAATTATAGTAGGATTAATTTGTGAATAGATTAGAGTGGGTCGCTAAGAGTAGGAAAGGTGCGGCGTTGGTATAGGTTAGGTTGAAATTAACCAATCACTCAACATGCCTGTCTGCCTGCCTCTCTCTCTCTCTCTCTCTCTCTCTCTCTCTCTCTCTCTCTCTCTCTCTCTCTCTCTCTCTCTCTCTATATATATACATATATATATATATATATATATATATATATATATATATATATATCCACTGACTGATCACGAAATCTCTGATCCAAGAAGCCTAGAGCTATGAATTTTTTGTACATGGTTTGATATAGGCCTGTAGACGCGTACTAAGAAAGGGTTTTAAAAGTGTTCCACTCCAAGCGTATTTTTACCACTAAAAGGGTCGATTTTGATCAAATTGGTGTGTTGCTGTATTAGGGCATAATTAGGGATGTGCTAATATATATATATATATATATATTTTATATTTCCTTATAAAACTATCTCAACTATCCTCAGGTAAAACTGAGGCCATTAGCTAGTCATAACATAAAACTGTAAAAACCCGAATTCGTTATGTTGCTCCAATCAAAAATGTCAGCAGATATAAATTTTAAATAGAGTGCTATAAACTCCTATTTTTTTTTATTTTACTTTTAAAGGAGTTTTTATTAAAATTGAAGAGGCTTAATTCGTTGACAATGTAGTCTGAAAACCAAACTCTTATAGCCTTGAGTGAAATAATTATTTTGTGACGAGGTACTACATAATTTTAAGGAAACATGTTGTATCGTCTCCCAATGAAAGTTCATTGAAAATGATGTCATAAAATCATCCACTAATCAGCTTTGCAGAACAGTTTTCTGTGTATTACAACACACCCATAACAAAATTTTGCTTTCACCACATACCACGAAAAGATTAGTTGATAGATGTTATTATAGTCATATAATAGTACAAAAGTAAAATATTCTTGGAATAAAACTGAAGATCCAAATGACTGTATAAAACACTGAAAAGATTGATTGTCACCTACTATTGTAAACCATTAACAAACAATAAAATATAAAAAGATATTCAAGTTTTTAAAAGAAAAATGTCTCTGAATGAGGCTTTTAAAAATCGCCTTACACAAAAACAGGAACATAAAACCAACAAATTAGAACAAAAATTCAAACGTTTATAAGGTACCGATCATATTTAAAAAATAACCTTCTTTTTCACTATTCATATTATAACTTAAAAATTGAGAAGGTAAGGTCAAATAAGAGACCCTTAGCCCTTAAATACTTTAATAGAGTTTAGGGAGAAGAGAGCAATAGTTGGTTCATTTTATAAGAAACATGAAAGACAAAGATCTAACCTGAGACTAGATGAACAAAAGTTAAAGTTGTAGATCCAGTCAGGTAGGCCTACCTCGGGACTGTCGCAACCGTACTCACTAAAGGTGAGCCTCTGCAGACGATCTATGAGGCTGTTAATGTAAATAGATTGTGATGTCAAAATGGAGGAATTACAAAATGGACACTTACAGTCTGTATGAAGTAACCTGTCTCCTGACCCTTCGACTACCTTTTATTTCATTGTCATATTGTTACATAAAACCAACTTTATTATTACAAGATTTAAACAGACTACTTCTATATTTCTTATTACCTCTATATTGTTAGTTTTTATCAAATTTGCCCTTGTTTAGTATCGTTGATCTTATTTTTTTATGTACTTTTCAAATATTTGATAACATTTCGGAAATTATGATTTAGGTAAAAAAGTTACTTAAGCTAGTGGGGAAGCTTATAGGCGACTAATTAGGTAAACAACTGCGGGCGACGTGAATGGCCCGGGCCTGTCCCAGGTAGTCGAAGGGTCAGGAGACAGGTTACTTCATACAGACTGTAGTCCGTCGTAACTTTGCACTTGTGGTTTTCACCATCTGGCAACGCTGCGTTACTAAGATATGTAACTTACCCACCACTTTTACGTCCGGCCTAGTTAATGAATCCCAAGTAATGCATCTTCTGTAATGCATTTTTTAACGAAAATCTTTCTTATTTTTAATTTGTAAGAAAATAAAATGTAAAAATTGCTTCTTAATAATTAGCATTTTTTACCTGATAATTTCGATCTAAAAATCATACTGAATGGGCAGAATGGCTTAGAAAAACGAGTTTTATTTCTCTATTTTGACGAAAATATTGTTTTTAAAAACACTATAATTTTTTATTAAGTTGTTCCTTCTCATAATGGCACCTGTATTTTAACTATATCCATAATCCAGGTTATCGTTCAGTTTTTTGTTGGTTTTGAATGAATGCCTATTAATTCTATACGTATTTTTTATCTGCCCAAGTTCAAAAAGCTATTTTTCCATAAGAATTATAATTTTTTTAAATTTTATCTGTAGTCTAAAGTCCCAAACTATTTTTATCAAATTTAGTATGTGAGCATATTTTAACCGTATCTTAGGGCGCTTATTTCCCATTTGGGATATAGGCCTATGCCAAAAAATCAAAACTTTTATTTTTATTTTATAAAAATTATCCTAATGTATAACTTAGTTTAGACATATTTTTTTTAAAATATAGCCTTAAAGTACCCAAACAAAAAGGATTTTGGATATTTTCCCAAAACACTTCATTCATTTCGTTTTATCCAAATTACTCAACAAATGTAATTTTCGTGATGTTTGGCACATTAGTTAAGTTATGAATATTCAAATTTCACAAACATTTCATCAAAATCGGTTTTGATATATTTACGGTTCATTAAGTTATTCCTGAAACGGCATTTTTGCGGCGATAGCAATTAATACATCAGTAGGCATGTAAAGCCTACATTATAAGAAATTGAACTTAAACTTTATTTGTAATTGGTTTAGTGTGTGAGAAAATTATGTGCACTGTTTCTTTACTTTTTTCGGGGTTTTATGCTGTACAACTAAACCGTCCGAGGAAGAGAAAACAGGTTGTAGAGACGATGTATACGAACGATATTTTAAATAGATTTTGCCTTGGATGTGAAAAGAAAATATATTTAAACGAAAAAAAATGTTAAATGTCGTCTACAAACTTTAAAAAGAAGGAGAACATAATCTGCCGCATCTAAAAATACATTTCGTATTACATAACAATTATTAAAACTGTCTGCCAATTGAATCTAACCCTTTATAACAAACAGTTTATTTATCCCAGAAGTTTTCTAAATAAAAGAGTCAAAGCGTGTACTAAATCCACAGGACTTAGACCCATAATTCTACTCTGTAGGCATATAGGCCTAGGGATGGCGTTAGTTCAAATTGTATAAACAAAAACGCCAGTTTTATCTACAGACCCTAATGAAAAGA
The DNA here is from genome assembly GCA_963513935.1 of Aphrophora alni. Taxonomy (NCBI): domain Eukaryota; kingdom Metazoa; phylum Arthropoda; class Insecta; order Hemiptera; family Aphrophoridae; genus Aphrophora; species Aphrophora alni. Next base: position 125,879,596 of record OY740768.1, on the reverse strand, counting down.
TATCAATGAAAAAGCAATGAACATTAAATACATTTTTTACTGACTATTAAATTGTTTGTCTCTCTCACGAAAACGGCTTGTAACACTTTTACGCAACGCATTTCTTAGTGTAAGGTTAAATTAAGTTGTATTCGTCAAACAAAAAATTATAATAAAATGATTTCGCACTACAATTTATTTAAGATTTTTAGGTTACCGTGTTCAAGGGGCATAATGTCTGACACTTTCAATTTGACATAGCGCCAACATATTAATTATTTTCGTCAAATAAAGATACATATTCGTAATTAGGATAACATAATATATTGTTTTTTTAATATCCCACACGTCATTAGAAAAAGTAATCAACTCGATATTTTTGCCCCTAAACTTATAGAGTGATAACAAAAAAAAAAGGTCATTTTTTCGTTATCACTCTATTTTTCCTATATATATATATTATATATATATATATATGTGTGTGTGTGTGTGTGTGTGTGTATGTGGAAGAATACAAAGAATATAAATGTAGTTTCAAATATATTGAATTTATCGTTTTATAAGTTGAGAATGGTTGCGCCAGACGGACAAATACGCTCGGTAAATTATAAGGGTTGGTTTTACCTAAGAACCCTAACAGAAAGCAAATATTGGAAATTAAATAAAAATTAAATCGCCTTTAAAGTCCCACTGTTAGTTTTACGATTTAAATCAATATGTACTTGACATATAGTCTACATTAATTTGACTTTTAGGGTCTATAGGTAAAACCAAGAACGCTTATAATTTCAAGCATGTCAGTCTGTAAGTCGCAACCGGTGCACACAGACAAGACGATAAATCCTATATACAGTTTTTCAAACTTTGCATTTATATTCTTTGTGTTGTCACATATAGAAAAATATAACAGTAAAACAAAAAATGACCTTGGGGGAAGTTGAAAAATATTTTTTTGGAAATATTATGTTTGGGGTATCAAATAAATTTAAAAGTTATTCTGGTTGCGAATATGTATGTTTATTTGACAAAAAAATTAATATATTGGCGTTAGGGCAAATTTAAAGTATCAGATATCATGATACCCTTAATTTGAACACAGCGTGACCTACAAATCTGAAAGTAACTTGTTTGGATTTGAATTTGAATAAATCGAATATGGCAGTGCGAAATCATATATTATAGTTTGTTGTGTAACGAATACAACTTATTTTACCACATAATGAGAAATGCGTAGCGTACAAGTTTTAAAAACAGTTTTCGTGAGATGTGAGACAAACAATTCAATAGCCATTTAAAAGATTGATTGCATTTTCATTGACTTCTCTTTATTAGGGTCTGTAGGTAAAACCAAGGACTGTTATAATTTCACGTGCATGTCTGTATAATTTAAACTCCCGCTTAAAAGACTTACTTTATAAAATAACTGTACCTAATATGACCCTATATATAACCCTAGTCACGTGGTTTTAGATATGGTTGACCCTTTATTAATATATACATACATATATATATATATATATATATATATATATATATATATACTCAACTGGGCGTCAGACAAGGGTATGAGTGCAGGGGAATTTTTGAATTGTTCCTGATAAATCACAAATAAGTAATAAAAAGTATTAGATTAAGCTCTATTTCTTTAACAAGATATCATTTTTGCTAAGTAAAAAAATATATATGCCTATAATATTATATGGTATAAAATTGTAAAATATATTTAAATGATGATTACACCAATGTTTTCAGAATTAAAAATGAAATATGTACAAATATGTGTTGCATGACATATTTGGTATTTGAAAAATAAGTTTAATACAAGATATCAGATTCAAAATGCTCAATGAAACCGTTGACCCTATCAAAATGTACTCTTATCAAGTGGTTACAAATACCCAAATTTGGATTTATATCATACCAATTTTTCCTATATTTAAATAATTCCAAACTTATGTCGCAATTGGTATAAACAAGGCTTTTCGGTAAGAACCAATAAAACTATCTATGCTTAAAATAAATCCATAAGGGTCAACACTTATTACAAAATGAAACCCCCAAGAAGCTACAACCTACTTGAAGTTTTAATTTAATATTTTAAAACAAAATTCTAACATTTTAGTTTAGGTACAAAATTTACATTGTGAACATTTCTGATAAGTTTAATACTTTAATTATTCAGTGTTTGGAATTTTTTATTGATTTTATGACATTAATCCAAATTACCGGTACACATTTTAAAATTATTTTATGCTTCCCACTTTAAAAAAAAAAGTAAAATTTAGTAGGTCGTGATTCTTAAAAATTGTAGAAATTATAGCCATAGAACTAAATTAAACTAAACTAAAACTAAGCTTGTAATAAAAAAAAATGAAAAAATTAAATAGCACTAAAATTATTACGTAAATCTAGTTAGAAAATTGTAAAACAATAATTTTGTTTGTAATATTAGAACCTGAAACCTAAAAATCAAAATCATTTAAAAAACTACCTTTGCAATAATTAAATTTATCCAATAGTTTTAGGGTGAGTTTATACTTACAAATTTTGTATAGTTTTGTTTTGGGTCTAGGGTGGAAAATCCTATATTTTCATCGATTTAAAAAAATCATTATATCATAAAAGGGTTGTATATTTTTATAAAAGTGTTAAAATATAACCTTTAAATTCACATTTTTTATAAAGTCCTGTAATAAAATTTATGTGTTTGAACTTTTTTATTTACAACCTTTCAGTGGTCCCCATTTGTAGATGGGGAAATTGATTTGTTTACCAAAAGGTAGTTCCATTTTACCAATAAGTGTATCCCCAATTTGTGTCTTCTGTTATTTGTGTAAAAATAATGTAGGGTTTTTCATAATTTCCAATATCTTGTATAACTTTTGTTAGTTTTTTTATGAGAGAGGTACTTTAAAATTAGAGCATAATACAACATTTTTATCCATCGTCAAAAGGAGAAAAGTCGTAATTATCTTGTAATGTATTTTTTTAAATAAACTCATTAGGTAACTTTTTTTTTTTTACATTCTAAGAAATTGTGTTACTGAAACAAAAGTATTGGTTAGTAAAGTGTAAGTGTTAGTTCAAGAGTTATTGATCAAAATGTGAAAATTAACCATGAACCTTATTTAGAAGATGAGTATTTTAGAATTAGTCTTACAGTAAGTTCAAATTTTCTTGAAATGTGAAGATATATGAACCAAAATAATGTGTAAAACCATATTTAAGAGATAATTATTGTTCACCATTAAACTGGAAAATACTCTAATGATCCCCCACTGCTGATGGGTATAATTTCGTATTCTTCAAAACACTTGGGAACTATAATTTTTTTTTGTACTGTAGTCCAGCAAAGTTGTTGGGGGGGGGGGTCATAATTCTTGATTTCCCATCAAACCCTAAGATTTTTATGATTTTAAGAATGCCTTCAAAATTTTCGTAGTGTTTCTAAAATTAAACAAGATATGAGTATAATCCAAGAGGTACTGACACACACAGTTTTTATTATAAATAAATAAAAATGAGAAAGTTAGTGCTAAATAGTTAGGTAGGGTGTAAATTAATGAATAATAATAAAACAAATCTATGGCAAATGATACTCTTAGCCATGATTATCAGATTTCGCGTTCAATGACTTACCAATTTTTGTTGCTAACAAACTAATAACATTGACAAAATAACACATGTTAATAAGAATGTTATAATACCATTATACAGTATAAAAGAATACAAAACAAATAAGCTGGTTTTAAATTTGGGTTCAGTGTGTGATACAACATGGAAATAACAAATTTCAACAAATTTTACAAAAAGGCATACAGTATTTTTAAATTCCCGACTTTTCCTTCAGGTATTTCTTTTGGTAGGAGGGGAAAAAAAGTATAGATTGATCTACAAACTTTTAAAATTTGTTTTGACTTATTTTGGGGGTTAAAAACATGGTGAAGAACTTGGCTCATAAAAAAGGTTAGTTAAAGAAAGATGAAAATTGGTTAAGCTGTTTTCTATTAAGACAATTCAAATATCTTGCAGTTTATTTATTGGACTTAAGAACATCTGAAACAAAAAGAATTATTGAATCACTGCCATGAAACAAAAATAAGGAAGATTCACAGCCAATTCTCTCCCTCGTATATTTAGGTTTTTGAAATTCACTAATTTTTGATCACTTACAAAAGAGTAAGAGATTACAATAGAAATGTATCCAGGATTTAGCTTCAATAAACTTTTTTACAAAAAAAAAATAATAATAATAATATTAAAATAAATAAAATAAAATAAAACCAAACAAAAATACTGCATGCTGTGAATTTGGTAAACAAAAAGGTCATTAGAACTCTTTTACAATTATTGTGATAATGGAATGTTTTAGAAAATTTAACAATTCAACTTATAGTGCATTCTTTTATAAACACAGCCTATGCGGAAAATTTTTAATGCTTTACAACAGTAAATCACAAAAAAAATATTAATTTTTATATTTTGTTAAATAGAAGTTAGTGTATGTCAATATTATAAATAAATTAAAACCAAATTATATGAATACAACATTCTTTTTTAATTTTTAAGATATTTACAATTTCAAATAAACATACTACTTACTGAGCACGGATTAAATTATTTAACTTTTACCGCCGCCCTTAATTTAGCGGATCTGCTTCTAGGATTAATTTCTATTTCTTTATGTGATGGTGTAACCACATGTTTATTAATAACTTGCCAATTAGATGACATGATTTCTTCCATCGAATCTTGATCATGACTAACTCCATGATTACGATATTTTAGGGGTAAAACCTCTATAACATGATTATTCACATGACCAAACAAGTGGCGTTTTACTATTGTATCTTCTAAAGAATGGAAAGATAAAGTCACAAGCCTTCCGCCAATTTTCAAGTATTTGTGTGCAATTATCATGCCATAATTAATTTCATTTAATTCATTATTTACAAATATTCTTAAAGCTTGAAAAATTTTAGTTGCGATATGCGTACTTCTTTGAAGTTTGTCTTTTCTAAAATCAACATCACACACTCCAGCAATAAAATTTGCAAGTTCGCTTGTAGTTTGTAAAGGTTGAAAAGTATATCTTGCTTCAATAATAGCACGAGCAATTTTTTTTGCATTTTTTTCTTCTCCATATATTTTAAATATTTTAACTAAATCTTCTTCATCTGCGTTAGCTAAAACTTGGGCAGCCGTAGGATTATTCGGGAAACGAGTGCCATCCATTCGCATATCCAACGGCCCATCTTTATTAATAGAAAAACCTCTTTCGGCAGAATCAAAGTGCATTGAAGAACAACCAAAATCAAATAGGATACCATCAAAAGAATTTTGTTTTATTCCTTGTTCTTTCAACAACTGGGGTAATTCACTAAACCTTCCTAAAATTGGGATAACATTATTTGGAAACTCTTCTGAAAGTGTCAAAGCAAAATTATATGCTACACGATCTCTGTCTAAACATATTACTTTAATTTTCGGAGAACACTGTAAAAATGACCTTGTATGTCCTCCTGCTCCAAACGTCATATCAATAAAGAGGCTTCCTTCAGTAGGTCGAAGGTATTGCAGCACCTCTTTTAGTAAGACAGGGGTATGTGGAGGATTCTCTTTTTGAATTGCAGTTAAGCTAACACTACTCTGACATCTAATAAGCGGATTAATAACACTTTTGTAAGTCCAATAAACACATCTTACGTGCAGTGTGTTAAACATTTTAAATTATTCTTTTTTATTTCTATTGAAAACTTGAGACACAATTCCTTGATTATCTTCTTTCAGATAATCCAAAAACTCATCAGACAAAACAGAATTACATTGTTCAGCATCTAAACCAGTTGCTGATGATTGAAACCTACGTCGATTGTTGTCATGATAATGATTGTCTGATAATCTCTTTAGACTATTATAAGCTTCAGTACATTTAACTTCATCAACAGGTGAACCAACCTCTCCTTTTGAAAAGTTTATTTTCAATTGCTCTCTTATATAGAATCCAAGATCTCTAAAAACAAAAATAAAATAAATTTAAATGTTAAGATAAAATTATGTTTTGTACTATCTTAATATATATTCATATTTTAGCTTTAAAATCACCAAACCCTAATTGGAATTATTAAGCTGCAACATAAACTTCAACTTATCCTAAATTACTAAAGTAATAACAAGAATTAATACTAAAAAAAACTAGTGTGACATTTCAACGTAGAGTGAAAAAAAGGAAAAGAGAATCAGAAAGGTAGTTTCAGTGTAATTTATGGCACAATATTTGTTGGCAACTATAAATAATATCTTAATCCTCACTAATTAACAACAATAAACATAGTTTCAAAAAGGTCTATAATCTAGAATCAATAACTAAGATGTAATTAGCTTAAGGTAATAAAATAAATTGCATATTAACTACAGTGGAATAATATCTTTGAAATTATCCTACTGTTCACTTCCAATTCTACCAATGAATTTTTAGAAATAGTTATTTGTATTTAATCTACACATGGCATTCAATAAGTAGAGACAAAAAAATATATTTTGAAAGTGTTTTATTATAAACAAGTAAGACCATTACTATTTTCCAAAATAATCCCTCTTAAATTTATACACTTGTCTCATCGGTGTACCACCTTGTTTATGCCTGCAGCAAAAAAATCTTTACATTTGTGTCGAAGTTTGCACCACTCTCTTCATATGCTCATTGGCCTCAAATGTTTTTTCTTGCAGAGCTTTTTTTATAGGTCCAAACAAGTGAAAATCTGATGGAGTCAAATCAGGAATATACGGAGATCAAGGTAGGACTTTCCAGTATAACCTTTCAATAGTTTCAAGCATTTCGTTAGCTTTGTGTGGGTGTGCGTTATTGGAGCACTTCCTTACTCTGTAAACCTCGTCTCTTATTCAGAATTGCTGGTTTCACTTTTGTTTCTAATTTTTTAAGCATGATTTTTCCAGCTTTTATTTCAGTTTTGAATTTTTTCCTTACAGGGAAGTAGCATGCTTCCACTCCTTGCTTTGGAACTTAAGATTCAGGCTCAAAGTGATGAATCCAAGTTTCATCACAGGTTACAATTATTTCTAAAAATACATCTCCTTCTTCCTGATAACATTTCTTCAGTTCCTGACAGATATGATACCTAGTCTTGTTTTTATTTTATGGATGTCTGTCAACCGTCATGCAACCCAATGTGTGTATGCTTTACAATATTTCAACTTGTTACGGATGATAGAATATACAGTACTTGCATTACACGTTTCAGCTATTTGAGCTGTAACTATGTATTGACTGTAACTAGTAAATCTTCTTGGATAAGGGTATCGATTCAGTTTTCCAGCAAAGCAGTTGACATCTCAATTGGTCGCCCTGAACGCTGCAAATCACACACATTTGTTCGACCAATTTTAAACCGATCCACCTACTTATATAAGTTTGCACGGTCCATACAACATTTCCCATATTGTTTTTTCATTCTTGTGTAAATTTCAGATAGTTTTGTTCCTTCAGAAAATAAAAATCTTATAGCTGCTCGTTGCTCTTCCAAAGTACAACTTTCAAATGGACTTGACATTTTCAATACACCGGTAAAATCAAATATTCCATCCACAATGACAAACCAGCTGTTTTAAAATATCGGCAGGTTTTTTTAACTCACAATATTGATAGTTGTGAAATTTCCCAAGTGATTATTTTTGAATCTGGGACGGTTTGTCTCTCTAGTTATTGAATGCCCCTCGTACATAAACATATGCTGATTGAGTATTAAAAAATATGAGTTTTATGGATTAAACTCAGTATTAGGAAATTTATAGTAGAAACTTGGCCTACTTCAAATGTCCTTATGGACATGCTGACTACTAATTGAAATTTGACATTAAATAGTGTATATGTCCTAATTTCGCATACATTTTTTTGTTAATTATTATTCAAAATTCTAGCAATTTGGGAGATGGTTGAATAGAGGTTAATCAAAATCATTTAAGATTGAGAAAGAGGAAGTTTGACACAAATATCCAGTTTTATTTAGAAAAAAGTGAATTTATAGTTGTAAATATTTAGACAAATCATGAAAGCCAGAGTGCTTTTCAATTTATAAAATGTACTAATTATTTTAACCATAGATTTTTGTAAATCATCTCTCAGACATCAAGTTACAAAAATGTTAAATAACCTGTAAAAAATCTCAGGGATGGTATTTCACTCTTGTATATTCTGTTTATGAAACTGTAGACCAATAACAAGTAAGCTTAGGTTAGGTACTGTGAGTGCAGACAGATAAAAAGAACCCAAAAATATGAATAGTGACTCTCAGCACAAGATGGAAGTATCATGGTAGCCATGGTAGTCACTAAAATTGGATTATTCACGGAGTTGAGCAAAAAAACTGTGTTTAGTAAATGCCCATAGAAATTTAAAAAAATTTAAACTAGAAGTGGGGGATTCAAGAAACTAAACAGTTAAGAGATTTAAAAATATAATCATACTTTTAAAAAAATAACACTGGTTGCTTTAATTTTTTATTGGTAATTATGGACGATTCTCTAAGCTTTAATAATTTCTATAAAGTGGTACAAAATACAAATTAGAGACATCTCTATAAATTTTATTTTACTTAAAAAATCTTACTACACATAAGTTGGTATGTAATTTTTATTTTTGTAAATATATTTCAACAAATCAACAAATTAGGATTTTATCCTTAATAAGTAAATAAATATATATATATATATGTGTGTGTGTGTGTGTGTGTGTGTGTTTTGAGACAGTCCAAAAAACCGATCTCAAGGAAGAATTTTGAAAAATTCAAAATTCCAAAGTTTCAGTAAAATAAACCAAAAATAGTACAATTAAGAATAATAATTAGATTCAGTATAGGGAAAAATAATGTAACTCGCCAAGGCTAGTAGCGATGTTAGATTGTCTGGACAGGAATAATCAAGAATTCCGGTCTCAACATGAAAAGCTCCATAAGAGTACATGTTAAAATTTCAAAATCTAAATTAACTATAAAAATAATGTCATCTTGAGTAATTAAAATAGAACAACTAATAATAATAAAACAAAACTGTAGAATAAATATTTAAAAAGTTGCAGTCGAAAGAAAGAGGTGTAAAACAAAAAACTTTTGTAAATCAAAATTAATCGAAAAAGTAATAATAGAGTGATGTGTTCATAAGACCGAAAATAATAGTAATTAACCCAAATTTAAAAAAAAATTAAACCTAATAAAATAAAAGAGGATAATAAAAAACAAATAGGAAGGAAGTGTCATAACTTGGGAATCAAAGAAGCCAGGAAGAAGAGGGGAACAGTTTTGAGACTTTTGGAATAGGAGGAACAATAATCAAAAGGAAAATTTTTAAGTTTTCCAAAAATAAGGAAAGTAAAATTGGAAAATTCACGAAATCTTCAAGTCTCCATAACTCAAGAAAGGAAGGTCGCACAGATTCAAATAAAGTTTGGTCAGAACCAGGAAGAAAGGGGCTTCAAAACAAGCCAATCCAAAAGAAGATCGAGCGAAGCGAACGGGAGCGATTATGGCGAAATGATAAGCATTTGTGTCAAGTTAGTTATGAACATTATTTGAAAGTATAAGGCAAACTTAAGTGAAAATATGAGGATGTTACTCAGATTTGTACAACACTCTTGATGTGTTTGTCAGCGATGTATATTTGAACAATTTAGAAATGTTTGACTACACACATACAAACTTGATCCAGCATACTATCTCCCCACTCCAGGTTTGGCTTGCGACGTCATGTTGAAACTAACCAAAATGGAATTTGAGCTCCTCATAGACTACGATATGTATATGTTAAAAGAAAAAGAATTTCAGGCGGAAAATCGCAATGTGTTAAATGATACACGAAGTCTAATATATGTTGAAGTATTTAATTCTCTGAAAAAAGACAATTACAAATTCTAACAACTTATATGGTGGCTTTTCATTGAAATATCTTTCATAGAAAGGCTTCAAATAGGCCAATCCTTAAGAGAAATATGAAATTCTCAGTTAAGATTGTAAAGACTTTGGATACATTTTTGAAGCTGACTAAGTATCCAGCAAATTTATACGATGGACAAAGATATCTTCCACTTGCATCGGAACATTCATTAAAGAATTATGCACAACACTGATGGATAAAAAATATCGTGTGGTCTACTTCAAGAATCTACAGAGAGGAATGGTGCTGAGAAACATCAACAGATTTGATATATTAAATTTGAACAAAAACCGTTCAAGAAACAGTATACCGTGTAGATTTAAAAATACTGAAACTCACTTTTGATAAAGAGTTCTATAAACTAATGAACTGTGTTTGGCAAATCAATGGAAAACATGAGACTGAAAAAAGACAAAAATTTTCTAATGAAAGTCAAACCGTGAAAATGTGTGCCTATGTGAAAAATCGTAGGCTCAACAAATTCATTATGTTTGGTGACGTTTTCTTAGCCTGTCATATATTCTTTAAACTAATATTAAATTTAATAAACCCATAAATGTAGGATTTACATAGTCTTGTATCTGCCCAAACATATCATGTATGATTTTTAGTATAACAAAGTAAAAGAAAATGATTCAAACCTAACTTTTTGCTACATGGACATAAATTCGTTCTTCCTACAAACGATCCCATTATAATTGGGTGGATCCCATTATAATTATGAAAAATAAAATGGATCAGTTTGATATGAACAAATTTCCTAAAGATCACGAATGTTACAGTTAAAAGAATACAAATGATATTGGAAAATTTAAAGATGAGCTGAATGGGTTGCAAACACAAGAGTTCCAAATTTTGTGATCAAAATTATACGCCTACACTTAAATAAACAAAGGTTTTGTGAAATGTAAAGGTGTAAAATGAAATTTTTTGAAGAAAACAATCTATCTGAGAATTTAAAATCTTGTCAGAAGGAACAAATGAATATAAAACTCAGATTTTAATTAGAAGTATCTAACATAACATATATTCAATCAAACAAACAAAACTTGCTCACAGCACGAACAATGATAAATGGTTTATTCTTGAAAATAAAATCGATACATGTATACTACTGTATATGTAACAAATAACATAAATATTGTAATACTAGTCTAAAATTTGTTCATATTTAATCTTTATTGATAAATCAATAAAACATACCATAATTTTTATTTAAACTAAAGAAAAGAAAACAGAAAAGAAAATTATTACATACAGAATACTTTATGTTAAAATTAGTAGCCTATATTGAAATATTTTGATATGTATCCAACAACTAGAACCTATGTTTGAAGGTGAATACAGCCAGAAGCTCCTCCTCCACCCCCTTTTAATAATGCCCTTTGACTATACTTAACTTTCAAATTTAAATTGAAAGATTTTGATATGTGAAAAATTCATATTTTTAAAAGAGGTTCAGTTGTCCTGCCCTTCTGACTAAGTAATTATGATAATATAAGAAGGATATTTATAATAAATAAAAAGATCCAAAAAAAAATTTACACTGTGTGTGCAGTGAGAGGAGAATGATCTAGGTATAGAAATAGATAACAACACCTTAGACAGTGTTAAGTCTTTAAAAAGAAAGTCTATTTAAAAAACTTCATCCTTCACAAAATGATAGATTGACATTAATAGATTCAACAGAACTTCAACAGAATCTTTAGAACGATTTAAAAAGAATATTTCTTTGTAATTTTATTTGGTTATAAAGTATAAATAAATGGTAAATGTGGATTGTACATGCCGGTTGAATTTAGTGGTGAAAAATCATGAAATCATTTACTAACTACCTTAATTTGAAAGAATTAGGACTAGATCGTAATGATGCAGGGTACATCATTATTGGATTTTATTATTAAAAATTATAAAATCGTTAATTACTTACCTTCTATTCAAACAATCAGTTCATATTATTGTCGGAAAACAATTTTCAAGTCACAAAATACATTATTTTAGTAAAAAATAAGAAATATAAAAGTACGAAATCCAGCTCAGGTTATGAATGCCTACGTTAATATTCATAACTATGTTCGTCAAGTCAGAGAATGTTGTGATCGCTTGTTTCATTAGGTCTGGCTAGGTGTGTGTAACTGTGTATGTATATATATATATATATATATATACAATGCTTGCACATTATAGCTGAATATTATAACATTGTATAATTGAAGAATCATGAGAAATAGAGTTGGGTAAACCTATTAAAACACCTAATAAAACTAATATTGTTTACCATGACAAATATGTTTTAATAATAAACATTGGAAGATTACACATCCACTAACTTGAGTAATTAAGTCATAAATATAATATACATATTATACATACATATAAGGCTTTCGTAATCAGAACTAGATTTAACTTAACAACAACTTGATTCCCTTGTTTTCTATGTGTTATTTGACAGTGTAGAAATGCATTTTGGAAACACGTCTTCCGACAAAAAATATGATTTGATTGTTTGAATACAAAGTAATTACTTTATGAATTCTTAATTTTTAATAATAAAATCCGATAATGATGTACAATAGGTATTTACCAATGTTGGAAGACACTTTTGAAGTACCAAAATACATTAGTTTAGTAGAAAATTAGAAATATAAAAGTACAAAATTCAGCTCAACCTACGTGCCTGGTTTACGCTATGCACAATATATCACAACCACCACCTAATATTAGAACATTGTTATAATTAAGACTAATGAAACAAGTTTGGGCAGGTAACAATATATATATATATATATATATATATATATATATATATATATACTGTATATATATATGTATATATATTACTATACAGTATACCTGTTTTCATAAGAATAGCATTTTCTTGTGAGCAAAAATCTCATTCACTTCAAATTTGACATATTTCAATGACGTATTTGTAGGTTAAGTTTAAATGACAAACACAATGTTTCGACAGATCACAGAATTCAAGCAACATTGAGTGTGGTTATTATTTGGATGGGTGACACTTTTGAAACCACAAAGTGCGCAAAATTTCAATTGGTATTAGTGTTGTTAAAACCATTGAACAGTAAACATGGAGTGTGAGATGTAAGAATTATATTTGTTCGATGTCAGTCATTTCAATGATATACAAATTCAAGACTTTTATGTTTGTCACAATATTGTAAAAAGAAAAAAAGTACAGTACTACAGGTGTAATGCTTCAAAGGGTTTATTTAAATGTAGGTAGGTCAAGTAAGGTGGCTATATATATACTGTAGCACCCCAATTTTGATTCCTTTTTCTTTAGTTTGAATTCTGTAGTTTTGAAATTGCGATTTTTCGGTGAAAAAATTACCTCTGGCTTGAAAACTTATTTTATTATTAAGAAATAAGATATGTAGAACATGTTAAAAAAATCGCAAAAAAGCAGTACCTTCCTTTGTAAACAATTACCCAGGTAAGTAGTACAAAAATAAGGGAAAAGAAATCAAAATTGGGGTGCTAGAGTAAACAATTACCCTTTAACTTTGCATGATTTTTAATGATTAAAATCAGTAGGAAGCTAAAATACATAATTACCAGGAGTAGTTTTGCAAAACAGCTTTTATTAAATAGACATAGAAATGATTTTTTGGGTCTAAGGTAAGTTTAGATAGGTTAGGTATGGATGATTTTAGATTTTTTTTTTTTATTGTAAATTAACATGTTAAATGCAATTAAGACTAAAAACTAAACTTACTATGCATAACATTTACAAATTATAATAAACTTGGGTTTTAAAATTTTGGGTATTTAATACACATTTAAATTTTAATAGGCTTGTATCTTTTTTACAAACCTGCTACGTTTAGAAGAATCAATTGGCCATTTCTCCAAAAGCCGAAGGAAATTTCTGTATTGATTAGCCATCTAAGTTGCTCATACTAATTAAATTAAAATAAATATTAGTTCATAAAATTTAAAATTACTATTTTTTTAATATATAAAATTACAATAAGTATATTAGAATTAGACAAAATCTCAACAGTAAATAAATCAGCTGTGCTATAGTTATTACCAGCTGTGCTATAGTTATTACCAGCTGTTAAATATGAAAATTAGTTTGTGTCTAGTTGCTACTAGGTCTAAAAACAACTCTTTACATTATTATATTTGCACCAGGGAAAAGTTGTTTGTTGGTGGAATTTGTTGATTATTACCTTACCATTGCAGTTGACAATTTAATACTGACATTTTCCACATAAATCACCTGCTTGTCACATGTCTTCATAGATAAATTTCTAAACCAACAAGGGCTCAACTGTAGTGAGTTCGAGCAGGCAATCTCGAGGGAACCTAGCTGGAACTAACCTTTTTTTCGCTTAGTTTTGGGTTAAATCTGTAACAATAATATATATTGTTAGATATAACATGTTATATGTTACAAGATCGTACTCATCTTTCTTATCTGGTGCTGATTTCTCTTGAACAACTCTTGTTCTATTCCGACCTCAAGCTGATAGACTTCTAGATGTGTTTGTTTTATGTTTTTACTTTCTCTTTTTTTTTATAAGGGGATGATAACCGGAAGGTTTTTTGCTTTTAAACAATAAAGAAGCAGAAGATGAAAATACACTTGTTTTTATTTGTACGTCGCCCCTCAATCTCCTAGGTATATTCGTTTATTTTAAATAAAACCACATTCTTAATGTACAATAATTGTATTGTGCGATCAAGAAAAATGTGTAATTTTAATTAGAACCATGATCGTGTATCTTGTAAAGAAATAGAATTACATTATGTTCAGTATACACCATTTTCTTATAAGGTTCATAATTCCCTTGACAATGGTTTGAAATTAAAATGTAATTAATAGAGTATCTCAAAAACTTAGAAATAAATAAATAGTTAATTTCTTGAAACCAATTTTACGAAATTAAACGCTCTTTAGGACGGCCTTAATTCAAAATTAATTTAATTGAATTAAATAATCGCATTAGTTATCAACATTTTATTCTGTAAGTGAAAACTTTAGGTGTTTATGTTTTGTATACAAATGATTTTTTATTAGGAATAAATATATTTTGATGTGTTTATTGTGTTTAATTCCTGTCTGTGTCATTTATTTGATAACAACGTAACTAATTTTGTTAAAAAGTTTTTATTTAAAACTGTTACAATTAAGTTGCTTTCATATTGCTCTAACTAGAGAAAACATAGTCTTCAAGGTTCAAATAAGAAAGTGGTTTGTACCAAAATAATTGTGTTTTTAAATAATTACCAATTACTTTATGATTGTATAAATTGAACCAGTAACAAAAAGATTGAATATATACTACTTTTAAAGCTTGCAAGTATCATTTTAAGCAAAGAATGTTGTCGTATTTATGCTCAGTCACCACTAGATACAAATTTAAAATTACAGTTGTTGTCGTAACTTAATTTCATGTTTCCAAGCGTACCAACGTGAAATGTCTGCATCTCACATGTTTTACGGCATTATTTAATGCTAAACTGAATGTGTAAATGGTTATGTTGGTTAGACTGTTTTTCTCACCTTACCAAGTTCTTTTTTGGGGCAGCAGATCGCGAAAACTGGGTTTGGCGAATGAATTTTATGTAGAATATTTTTTGTTTTGTATTGATCGATGGCTGGAATGTTATCCTTTTCGTCTAAACATATTCCAAAAAATGTATTGAGGTTAACTTCAAAGATTTTGGATAAGAATATAAAACAGGTTAGTTATGTTTTAGAAATAAGCCTCTGGATTATTACAATTAAGAGGGGTTGGCCTAGTCTTCTCTATAAATATATCCAAAGTTGTAAATATTTCGTAATTTAATCAAGTAGTCCTTTTGCAATGTTATTTGGCTATATATTTTTAGGTACAAGCCCAATCTAAAATAGCTCTCTCTCACAATCTATTTTTTATAGCCTAGTTCACATTTTAATTGTTACATGATCTCTTCCCAATATAGGTTATAACTAGTGATTACTTCAAAGTGTTATCTCCAATAATTTAAATCCAATAATCCAAAAACTATGAAATTGAATAATTAGTCTACCAATAATAATAAAAATATCAATAAAGGTAAATAACACCCAAAGTAATAATACTAATGGGGTCAATTCATAGAAAATTCATGTTCCTATTTTGATTTTTTGCACTTGTAAGAATGATAAAATAGGTATAACCTGAGATTTAGGTTATACTTATTATAGGCTTAAAATATCAGGGAATTATAGTATGTTAATGTTTTCTAACATTAAAGACCTAGTCTATCACACTTTCTACTCTTAAATCCATCTGCAATTGTAGACCAGTATTATATTTGTTTAGGGCTGATTTCAGTATTAGGCCTAGTAGATGTTTACACAAAGTTGTAACTTTAAAAAAATTATATATATACCTAGGCTTAAATTGTGCTTAGCTTCATTTATGCACTTATCCATTAAAAGTTGAAGAAAGTTAGCTTAAGATTGAAAGTTAAAAGCTAACATTTTTCTATAGTGAAAGTAGAAAGTGAAATAAAACCAATTTAGGTTATAAATTCTATATGAATTATTATTATTATTATTTTTATCTATACCATAAGTCTTACTAATTTGTAAAATGAAAATTTAAAGAGTAGGAACAAATTTTGCTGTCTTGGATAACCTTAGTTTTATGTGGATATTTTTAATAATTTAGTTTATTATTTCAAGGTTAATATTTATTGTGTCTGAATCTTTGATAGTTTAGTTAATCTTTGGCACTATTTTATATCTAGTTTCCTGCTTCGGTAAATATAGAGTATACATGCCGGTTGAATTTAGTGGCAAAAAATCATGAAATTGTTTACGGGAAATATCTATTGTACGGTATCATTGTTTTTTATTATTAAAAATTGTGAAATCATTAACTATTTACCTTGTATTCCAATAATCGGTTCATTTTATTTGTCGGATGAAACATTTAAAGTCACAAAATACATTTTTTTCACTGTGAAATACGAAATATGAAAGTACGAACTCAAGCTTAGGTTATGACTGCCCAAGTTAATATTGATAACTAACTACCAAGTCAGTGACTGATCGCTTGTTTCATTAGGTCTGGCTAGGTGACTATATACATATATAATATGTATAATAATACATATATAATATGCATTTATATATATTATATACCCCTGGTATACATATAATATACTTATATTTATATTACTTGTGGATTACAGCTTAATATTATAATGTTGTAAGATTGAAGAATCATCTGTATTATCATAATAGCATGTGCAAACTCGATTAATTGGTGTTTTTGTATAAAAATATTAGGTTTTATATATTAAAAATGGAGTGTACAAATTGCAAGGTGCGACTTTTTGATCCCAGAGAATATGACGCCGAAATAGAACAGTTTTATATTAAACATAAAGTTTTAAATGAATAAACAATTTGTAAAAAGTGTAAGAGTAGTGTTGTAATTAAATCTAATATAAAGAAATGCATTTAGTGACTTTAATATTGCCTTCCGAAATCAAAAATGATGTCATTGTTTGGAAATAAACTAATTTAACACGTCATAAACTAACAACAGCTTATTTTGAATGTGTATTTGACAGTAAAAAAATGCATTTTGTAACTTTAAACGTTTCGTCCGACAAATGTTATGAAGTGATTGTTTGATTGCAAGGTAAATAGATAACGCTTTTATAATTTTTAATAATAAAAGAACAATACTAATGTACAATAGATATTTACCTTGTTTACCTTAATTTGAAAGAATTTGATCATATTTGATGTCGGAAGACACTTTTGAAGAACCAAAATCTAATATTTTGGTCAAAATAAGTAATTTACAAGTTTAGGGCCTAGATTTGATGTTCAGAATACGCAATTAGCCTATGTGTCTAGATATCATAAGTCAAGTGTAGGTAACAAGAATCACGTGCTGTTTTTATGCACATTAACCGTCTTCTAACAACAGGTAAATATTACTACGCTGTATGATTTCGGAATCATGTGAAATATATCTCGGTAAGTCATTATATATTGACCTAGCCAGACCTAGAAAAGGAACTAAAGGTCTGTTAAAGTAACTATATTATACAGTAGAGCCCCCTCTAATCCGCCCTCGGGTGGTCCGTTACTCCGGTTAATCCGACCATGCTTGAGCTCGCGATATTGTGCTGACTTGTCGATGACTCACGGCCCGCCTGGTGTCATTCTTTCCGGTTTGTTATCGCTTTCCCGCTTCAGTGCTGTGTCATCTCTCGTGTTGTTTCTATTGATTTGCTATAGTACTTGCAAATTTTAAATATAGACTTTTAAAAGTTTATATATCACTTATTTTACTTTAAAAAAATCTCTTTATATAATATGTAATAAATATTGACTTTTTCGGATAATCCGACCTTTTTTTTTGCGTTCCAACCATGCCCCCAGTCCCGAAGGTGACGGATTAGAGGGGTTCAACTGTACATATATTTTTTTGACCTTCCCAGACCTTTGTTTTTTATTAGGTCTGGCTAGGTAACTTTGGTCAATATGGAGAGAGGTTGTTTGGCCCTTACAAAATAGTGTCTCATCCATATCTTCGATACTTCTTTTCGACACATTACACTTTTTATCTTTTACAGCTCATTATTTCTGATAAAACAGCGTTTTAAAATGACTGTTTTATGGCTCTGTTTTAAAAACTATCATTACTATTAAGAACTGTCAGTTTAACCAGGTCAGGGAAGGGGTTACCTAATCACACCTAGTTAAAGAACTACAGGTCAAGGAAGGTCATTATATTTACCTTACTTGACCTATAGTTCTTTCACTAGGTCTGTGTTTCAGAGACCTAGTCATCATGAATCTTATATCATAGAAGTGTAGTAATATTAACCCACCTGTAGAAGTGAATGAAGTGCCCATGTATGCGCCCCACGAGTGATTTCAACATGGCTATACAATTGAATATGTTACAAATTTGTCATTTTCAAAGATTGTTAAGTAAATAATGAATTGTGAGAGATAAAAAACCATTTGCGTTGAAAATGAGTATCTACTTGATGGAAAAAACGTTAAATTGAAGCGGAATTGCCGAGATTTCGCACTTAAATCGATTGGACAACCATATTTACTTACAACCATATATAGTTACCTAGCCTGACCTAATAAAGGACAAAGGTCTGGGAAGGTAAAAAAAAAGTATATAGTTGCCTTACCAGGCTTTTAGTTCCTTTACTAGGTCAAGCATACGTGTAAATAGGTTTCTTACTTAATATATATGTTCCCACCAACATTATTCTGATTTTATTGAGGAAGTAATGATTTATTATTTATACTTGAAATGTGTATATCGTTGTCAAAAACATGTGATTAATGACAAGCAAGGTAAATAGTCTAACAATCGTTTACATTACGTCAGCATTCATAACGTCACCTGAATTTTGTACTTTTCTATTTCTTATACTTAAAAAGTATCATCCAACATCAATATGATTTAATTCTTTCAAATTAAGGTAGATACGAAACGATTTCATGATTTTTCGCCACTAAATTCAACGGGCATATACACTCTATATTTACCCCTGCTTCTGCGTATCCCTTGTTACTTATATTAAGTACAAAAATGGCAATCCTGTATTTTGACTTACTCTTGTTCTCCTCTGACCCTGACACCATTTGAGTCAGAGTCTATTTTATGCCCTGGTATTTTTAAGACGATGATGATCACGAAATTTTCACCTTTAAACCACAAGGAAAATAGTTCTGCTTACAAGTGTTTCTGTTGTTTTATTCCGAGATTAATATAATATGGTGATGTGTGTAATTAATTATGTATTATAGCCTACCTCACTCCACATTTTAGTCGCTAAAAATCATGCAAATTTAAACTATTTACTTTGTTTATCAGATATTTTATTAATATTGAAGAAACTGACACTTTTAGACGCAAGGGATTAAGACTTATTTGGGTTATGACAAATGTGTACGTTAATCTGTAGGACTATGTTCATCAGGTTAGAAAAGGTTCCAGTGCTCCTGTAATGACAACATGAATCAAGTGCATTATCAGTCCATGTTTGTATAAAGTAAGACACAATATTACAACTATTAATGTTTTTATTAGATCTATGAAGGTAACTATATAAGGAGGCCTATATATAATGTTGTGAAATCTACCAATTTTCTAATATTATGGTGACAGTCTCAATGTATTGTGCTTTGCGTAATTCATATGGTATTATAGACTTCTTACTTCAAATTACTTCATGAGTTCCTAATGAGATTTTCTTCTAGAATAATGATATATTTATGGATTTATGGACTTGAAAATTGTCTAATAAAATAGAAAGTTTAGTTTTTTATAAATATGAATGTTTTTAATGACCCTATCCCAACCAGTGTAGCTGTCTAATATTTATTGAATATTCATATTATTTACAAAAATTTGTGTTCATATTATGATAGTGAATTGGATATAGCAGGTTAATTCTTGGTCAATTATTATTAAATTGTATTTTTAGACCTTTCACAATTATTAATATCTTGCCTCCTGGATATAATTTCAGTCATTTGGATTAAAGTATAATATGCAATTTTGTAATTTTGTTAAAATAAACATGTAAGGGATATTGTTTACCCCACACTGGTTTTGTGAGATTACTATATGTAGCATCTGTGACTGTTAAAAAATAGTCATACTAATTTTATAGCTTAAACTCTTGAGTTTACATAGCTTTGTGATATATGAGTTGCAAATGTTAAATCATAATATAGCCTATTACCAAAAGTTAAATGTAGGTCTATAGTTGGCGTCTTATGTGGGTAGTAAGATATTCAAGAAAGTCTTACCTGTATTTCTTGGAAAATAGCCAATTGGCTTAAAACCGATCTTCATGATTAGCTCTAGCCTACTATGATAGTGTCTAAATATTCACTGACTCCAATTGAATGGGGATAACTTATTTGTGTATTATTTAAAGACGTAATTTTAAAATTGTAACAAGTATTAATTTTAATTTTTTGTTTTACAGATTCAATTATCTTCAAGATTACACCATCAAGGTATGTAGGCTATATAATAATAGCTCTTCTCATTTGCTGGGCAATACCTCTAGAGAAATAAAATAGTTATCTATTGTAGTAGAATGACAGGAATTGTATTTATTCCACTAAGGGGTCTTTCTCAAAATTCACTAATCTTCTTGTTTTTCAATCAATTTGACAGTTTGGGTTTTCTCACACCACTGATGTGCTCCACCATCATGTGCTCTGCCCTGTGGTTGAAATGTACACAATGAAGGGATCTAAGCACAGTTTCTGAATAATCTTACAGTATTTAGTCTATATATTTTTGTCAATGGAACAGTTTTCTGAAATCTACATTACCAAAATAATGTTGACAAGCTGGATATGACAAAGTTATTGGTGATGTGAATCTTTAGCACATATGGGATGTATAAGATAAATAATGAACGTGTCATAGTATTTCCAACTGGCAAGCTTTTTGAGTACAACCTTGAAGTATTTTTTTACAAACCACAGTTTAAACAAGTTTGATTGTGCTACACTTAGAAAATATTACATTTGATATAAGTAACGTCTGTAACACTAATGATACTAATCCCATGGATCATTGCATCAATGGTATTCTATTTATAAGCTCACATTGAATATTTGAGATCTATTAGAGGTTAGTTTGTAATTTAAACTATATAATATTATAAAATGATCTTTATTTACTTAAAACTGAAATATAAAATAGAGTAGAGTTGTGGGCCAATTGGTTCATTGAATTTGTGGATGGTTGTTATTTTTCGAGGCACCAAAATAAGTACTTTAGAAATTTGTAAATTGCACGAAGAGTCTAGTAAAATATGAATAACTTTTGGGAATTGTTATATGTTACATCTATAAAATTTCCTTAAAATATTAATTAAAAAAGTACAATATGCAAAAGTAACATTTCTGAAAAAGAAGAAGAAAAAAGATTTAATACAAGAAACAATCTTAACACCTCATAAAAATTAAACAAATTAAAATCAATTGTTTACTATATATTTTAAAATACTATCCTGGTCGTGATGTTTTATCTAGTTTCAACTTGAATGAGGAGGAAGTTAATCTCCCATTATGTGTATTATCATGTACGTAAGTTCATAATGTATATATTACATAGGTAATTGTAATAATTATGAATTTGCACAATATTTTTTTTTTGTGGCAAATATATAATTTAATAATAATTCGGGTAGATTTTACTAGCTCCCATCTTTCAGTGTATCAAATAGTAAACAATATTGGTGATATTACTTTGTCAATTTCATAAATATGATATAATGCACATGAGCCGTGCTTGTTGTGTTAACTTCTCTATTTTAATTTTCTCTATTTAAATAAGCTGAATGATAAATTCTATTTGTTTAATGTTTGGAGATGTATTAGATGGTATGGTAAAAAATTGAAAGATAATAACAAGGAAAATTATTTTTCTTCCAACTTAAAAATAACTGACCACACTGGTTGTTAAACTGTTTACCAATATGGATATCTTCTGTCAAGTTACACGAGTGCTCTTTGGTGACAATTAATTATTAAATATATTACTTAACGAACATTAACCAACAAAACCAACATTTTCTTAAGAACACAGTTTACTATTACTCCATAATTTCATTAGCTATTTCGACTTACGGTTTTGCATTTTCAAAAACAGTTTAGAATCTAAGTGATATGATTGATGTCTTATAGGCTGATAAGGACTGCTATTCAGCCTTGGTATGGGTATGGGGAAGGCACTGATTCGCCCCTGCACAAGAGTTGAAAGAGTGGTGAACTATATAAATCTAATTGTTCATTTAAAACTAACTTTTAATTTCTTACATTTCTAAAGTATATATGTTTTTACTGTTAGCATCAACAAAGACTATCATAAAATTTACACTAGAATTAAAATGTGGTGCTATTAAATGAGAAATTATTAGAAAATTTAATATAAATTTAAATCCATAACTGTAGGAATAATATATGTGTTTACCATCAATTAATTAATTTCATATTACAACTACTAGAACTAGCAATTAGTTTAGTACAATTTAAATCCATAACTGTAGTAATAATATATGTTTGACCATCAATTAATTAATTTCATATTACAACTACTAGAACTAGCAATTAGTTTAGTACAATTTGTGAATTTACATCCATAAATGTAGAAATAATATATGTATTTACCATCAATTAATTAATTTCATATTGCAACTACTAGAACTAGCAATTAGTTTAGTACAATTTAAATCGGTACCAAAATCAGTTAATTGTTTGAAAAAATAGGGGTTTTAAAAGTTTATACATTTAGATTAAAAATATATGTAAGGTTTAAAAAAGTTTATACATTTAGATTAAAAATATATGTAGGTACCTTAAAGCTTGTTAAGTCATATTTATTAGCCCTCATTTTAAAATTGTTCAAACTGTTTTAAGTGTATGAAACTGTATTCAGCTACAGAAAGAATGAGAGGTAGTAGGTATTCCACATGTAATCTTTTCCATTTTAATATCTAAACTCCTATAATCACCAGTAATAATAGATCAGATTGTCATCTGAAGACCAAGTGGTCCCCGATCTAGAGAGCTCTTTAAAGATAAGGTTATTCTATCAACTATCCTTTTGATCTACTCATAATGAATAAAGAAACTAGGCAATAGGTTTTCTGATGACATTAACTGTTTCAACAAGACAGTAAATTGCAGATTGACAGATTTACTAAATAAATCAATTGTGTTTACTTATACACCTATGGTTTAGTCTTTTCTTATCTCTATTATCATAAACATAGTTTATTATCTATTTATTGCCTCTTTGTTAAATTTTTGTTTTTATAAATCTGTATTTACTTAAAGATACTTCACAAACCATGATAAAATTTTCATGTCAAATTTGCATTCATTATAGTGAAGTTTCTATCTATATCCTTATTTTTTATCACATACTTCAAAAGCATTGTTTGTTATTATGTAAGTTGTAATTATTGTTTTTTTTATCTATAACAACTTAAACAGTGAAGATGTACATTGGATTCTATGATAGTTATTGTATATGAATTTGTATTAAAATTTAAATTAGTGCTAACTATTGGTAAATAAATAATCTAAAAAAAATAAAAAATTCAGATAGTAAATGTTGGGAAGTTTAGACACAGAGTTGGTATAATATTTGTTGTCTAAAATGTAACTCATACAATTTGTAATAGAACTTTTGTTCGGCAAAAAGGTTTAGATTTTAAAACTATATTAAACAAACATGTAATATTGTTCTTGGGTTATGAAGATTTTAGTTTTTTAATAATTTAAAACACATCAATATTAAAATCATATTTTAGTTTTAATATTACAGTAATTTTATGTTGTGTTTATTTAAAAAATATGAAAGTATAAGAAATATGACCTAAAACAGTAATAACAAAACTGACTTTTAGTAAGACATGTATCGTGTAATTTAAAAAAAAAAATAGTCCAATTGAGATACAGTTGCACCACCTAAATACTCATTTGTCCATCATTTTAAAACATAAGAAGAAACTAATACCAGCTTGTATATAATTTGAAAACAGCAATGTTATTTTTAATATGTGACAAGACTTCTTTTATATTTAACATTTTTATTTCATTTTTAAAATGGTGGATCCAAGATAATGGTCTAAAAGTTTTACAACATAAATGTAGTATGGAGGTGTCTTAAATAAAGTTCCTCTTGTCAAACTTGCTATATAAAAAGCAACTTTTATTTTAAATTTTGTTTCTACTGTTAAAAATTGATGGAGTACTCTACTTTAACCCCTTAAGTGTTTTATTTTTTTTGCCTAAATCAACCCAAAAATGCCTATTTTTTTTATTTGATTATTTTAATGTTTGTTAACTTGGAAGTTAAAAAATAGGCATTAAAAGAAAATATAAGCAACATCAAAAGTATAAATGTCATGTTTAATATAATTTTAAAATTTTCTGCAAATACATTAAAAACACATTTACCTAACAATTTAAAAAAAGTAAAATCTAATAAAACCATTGTTAAAAATAAAAGTACACACAATAAAGATTGTTTACAGTTTCTTACTAATGTTTAGTAATTTTTTTGGGTGTGATATATTTTAAAACATGGGGCAGCACACAGCCCAACATCACATTCGCTGTACTGGTATCGCGACTCCTTGCGGACATATCACGACTATTTTTAAATATAATGTTCACGGCGGATCCAAAGAGAGCAAAAATAAAGCGGTAGTTTTATAAGTTATGCTCTAGAGAGCATGCCAACACTATCTAGCGGCAATACTAGCAACTACAACGTAATATTTCGACAGAGAATGAAATAGAATAGGGCAAGTTAAGAGCGTCGGCTTTAGCCGACAGCGGCACTTTTTATCGATATTTGTAGCGTCGGCTTAAACCGACATAAACACTTAAGGGGTTAAAGAGTCTCAAAAATCTCTCGTTACTTTTTTCGTTTTATTTCTGGCAACCTTAATTTAAATTTTAACTTCCTTTCCAAGTTTATCGTGCTGATTTGTATATCAATAACACTTAATCAAAATGTTTACTGGGACAAATGAAGCAGTTAATTCACTATACAATAAACTGGTTTACTATTGCGGCACAGAAAATGGGAAATTTCAATGTTTAGATCTTGAGGCTTGTAGAGTATGGGTAAGGTAGCCAGACTTCTGTGTGTATGTATGTGTGTGTGTGTGTGGGGGGGGAGGGGGAATATCAAGGTAGTTGGAGACGGGTATGAATTAACGTAATAGAACATATGATTCTTGGTATAACTCCATGTTAAATTAAACACAAACACAAATGGAAGTTCTTATTTCAGTTCTGCTTTGTTCATGATAAATTTTTTCCTTCTATCTCACCTGCTTATCCTCTTTTCCCTTTTGTCCTGGTGGTTTGAGTACATAAAGTCCTTTGTGGCTTGAGATGCTACCAGGATGTCCATTAATTCTTACAAACTTTTCTGAAAGTGTACTCTCGGGCTCGAATCATCTCCCCCCCTTCCCCAAAAAAAATCAATTTGAAAAAAAGTAGAAATGCAGTAAATTTTATTAAAGTAGATTCAAATTATGTTAGTTTCCACTTAAAAATAAACATAATAATGACACAACACAAGTAATGAACTGTTATTTATTGAAAACAGTTATTGTTCTTACAATCTAATTATTTACAATTTTTTTTTCATAAAAATTCAGTTCTTAATCTTGTGTATTGTCTTTGAAGTGCCTCATCTGTATATGGATTCACAAATAATAACAGTAATAATTAAGAAAGAAAAC
This sequence comes from Aphrophora alni, assembly GCA_963513935.1. NCBI lineage: Eukaryota > Metazoa > Arthropoda > Insecta > Hemiptera > Aphrophoridae > Aphrophora > Aphrophora alni. The sequence goes on along the minus strand of OY740768.1, from coordinate 125,853,385 downwards.
CACAAACACAATTTTTGGTTTTTTATTGAGTCTTGCCGACCATGGTTTCTCCAGTGACAGGATTTACGATGCAGATTAACACTGACTTGCAAAACCATGGTTGGCAAGACTCAATAAAAAGTAGTAGAATGTACTAAAAATTGTTTTTGTGGTTTTCTTTCTTGAAAATGGAGTTCTACCAAGTACCTTCGGTCAATAGTATAAATCGTACAGTAATAATTATCAATTGTTTCAAATAAATAGTTATCATTAACAACATCAATTTGGTGATAACTTAGTCTACATGGATGAAGGTATGATATAATGAGTAACGGTTTGAACTACGTAATAAGAATAACATGACAGGAATTAAATTACATGAATTACATTATCTAATTACTTGGTTAGGGTTTAAAGTTTATCATAACAGGTTGGTTATTGCTTATGTAGTTAATCCTGATGGATTTTGAATTGGTTTCTGGCCACTTATTTATAATTACCAGGTATTTGTTTTGGAAAATTAAAAGTGGCTGGCATACATCTTCACCTATGTTTTTATATGACATGATGATATACCTTTGTTCTCTTTTAAATAAATTATATATATATATATATATATATATATATATATATATATATATATATATATATATCACTCATTATTTTAGTCCTATGACCTGCCTGCAGGAACCTTTTCTTTCATATTTCTTTTTTTATTATATACACTTTTAAGTAACAAAACATAAAAACATATGCACTAAGTGTTTAAAACTTTTGTGTTACAATTATTATAATTATGGATTATGTACAATTAAGTTTCGTATATAAAATGGGGTGTGGTGAAAAGTTTGGTGTTCATGACTATTTTGGTGGCGGTCAGGGTCTTGTGATTTATGCTATATTACCCTGAGGCGATAGTTTATTTATAACCAGAATAAATAGGGTATCATTATTCACTTCTTTACACTTTTTATTCTGGGCTTATAATTATATATAAATGTAGACAATGTAAATCCATAGGTTAAGTGGTTAAAAATATTTAAATTATCCTTAGCAATGATATTTTATTCAAAACAAAAATATACATGATGTGGGTATGTTTGTAGAAAATTAATGATTATTTTAAAGTATTTATTTGTAATATAATAGAATGTATTTTTTATTATCAGAACATTTACAGCCTAGGCGAGTTATTAAAAATGTATTGTTAAGTTTCACTTTTGTTATGTGCAGGATCGTTATCCCAGTGTTCGCTCCGAAGACCACTAAACACATCATCACACAAACAGTAAGCATAAATGTAATTTAAAAAATTAAGATAATTTTATATTATTATATAAATAAACTTTGCATGTTATATTTTAACTTTAGGATATAAACAGGTTTACTTAAAGAAGAGCAATTTTTCTTTAAAATAATTTTTTTTTTTGGTTTTAAGTTAAAAATCATTGGTCATTTTTAAATAAAGTTAAAATTTTATCTATTAACACTTACAAGTACACATGTCTATTATAACACAAAAGAACACATGCGGTCATTTTGACCGTTTAAGGTGTTTTTCGCCCATTTATGTTATTTAAAAGCTTTCTAAGGGAAAAATAAATAAAAAGCGCATTTAAGTATAAAGTTAAGTTTATTAGACAGGACTATAAATACATAAACTGCCATAAAAAAAGTTTAAATTAGAAAAATTACATGTTTTATCAAAGTCTTACATACATTCTTGGGCGCAGTCTGTACACACCCTTTTTTGGCATTGCCCACATATGGCAAGACTGCACTTGATACATCTGTGCTGCGTTTTTCGGTCAGATCCTGGGGGGCACTTTTCACAAGTTTTTCTTTTTGGTAGTCTATCATCAGGCACACATTGCAATTGGGGGGCGGCAGTGATTCCCAGGATCTTGTTTATCTCTTCCTTCAACTCCCTTGGTAGATTTACTATTTCTGTTATCCTCTTGCGAAGATGGGGAGAAATCAGCTCCGAGGCGAGGCTCTTGATGTAACTAAAACGGGTTGTCTTTGTAGATCTCGTGTAGCACATATACACAATGTAGGAGTTGACACTAGCAATGTTTACAAGTCTATAAAATACTGCTAGCGGCCAACGGCGAGTTTTTCTCCCAGACGAGTAAACGGCGCACTTCATATCTATCAAATCAACACCGGCTTCCGTACTGTTATAAAAACATATTATTTCTGGTTTTTTCTTTTCTTGGTTTGTGTCGACTGAATTGTGCATACTCGATAGAAGACAAACAGCTCTGTTCTTTTTTGGTACATAGGACAGAAGCGTCACATGCTTCTGAAAACCATACAGTGTAGATACTACTGGTCTTTGATTATTAGGCAGAAAATCATTTGGAATGCAACGTTTGTCCTTCTTCAACGTCCCGACGTACATGAGTTTCCTTTTAGCGAGTAGTTCAACGGTTTCCATCGACGAGAACCAATTGTCGGCCGTAACGTTTCTGTTAGTTCCTTCAATATTCTTACACAGACGAATGACTGACTGTGTCGGAATGCTAAGTGTCTGTTCATTTTCCGCTAAGCCAACTCCGTCACTTCCTTTTCCCCAGTAACTGTATGCATTGCATAAGTATGAAGTTTTAGCATCGGCCAAACACATGACCTTTATGCCGTACTTTTTGGGCTTCTTCGGCATATATACTCGGAAGCTGCATCGTCCTCGGAAGGGAATCAGCATCTCATCGATGGTGACGAATGCCGAAGGCCGATAAACAGCCTGACTGTTGCTGAGGACTTTATCGAAAATCTCCGAGATAGCTGCTGCTTTGTTATTTGCTTTTCTCTGCAGTCTTGTTTGAGTATCATCAAATCTAAGAGAGGCAACTAAGGCCTTGTAACGATTCAAGGACATAGTAGCCCGGAACACTGGTCGACTGTACTCTTCTTTTGAGAAAAGGGATTCCATGTTTTCATCGTTTGACTTGAGAATTGACGATAAAAGGAACAAACCAATCAGCGCATTTACCTCTTCAAAAGTGGTGTCTTTATAATTTGACTTACTTCGGCCAGGTGGAATTGTTTCACGAACAGATGCTAACTTTGCGTTAGTATTAGCAACTATTTTCGAAATAATGTCCATGTCAAAAAACAGTTGCCAAACGTCCGTTTTACTAGATCTCTCTCCTAAAGTTCTAGCTGGACCTGTTATACCAGGCAACCCGCCTGTTATAATATTTCGGGCAGGGGTCCTTACGTTTCTAGGGGGTTGTCTACTTTCCCAAGCATTTGGAGGACCAATTTCATTTTTTCTCATTCTCTCAATGAAGTAATCAGACAGCGGAGCATTTAGAGCTACCGCATTTATTATATCTGTTGACTCACCATCATCGTCTTGTAGCATTGTCTCTTCATCTGAACTTTCACTATTGTACTCTTCTTCACCCCCACTTATAACATAATCAGGGTCGGCGTCTGAATCATCCACTACCGAATCGTCATCGTCCACTGCATCAGGATCGTCCACTTCTTCGTCACATTCCAACATCATGCGTACTCTATCTTCAAAACTAGGATCGTTCACTTTGTAAGATTTACTGGTACTGGGTCGGTTCATTTTATATGAAAAACTATTAAAAATCTAGATAAAAAGGTCTCTAACTATGTACAGATTGTCAGACGTTTATAACACAGAAACTGTACAGATATTTACAAAAACTAACTAATATACACATATGTAACCCAACGTATTGGAACACATACGGTCAACTTGACCGACAGCAAAATTACAGTAAAGAACACACAAGGTATTTCTGACCGACTGACAAAACAACAAAACATCCATACACGTCAAGCGCCCAAGCGAAAATAATCGATATTCTGCGTAGTGATAAGGGTGGGGAGTGGAAGAAGGTACTGTGAGCGACGCACGGAAATACCAACCAGTTCAGCCAATATTACAACTTGAAAATGCCCATCGGTCAAATCGACCGATGTGTACTTGTAAGTGTTAATTCTCTGCAAGGCATGACTACAAGGCCATGGACTTAAACTGTTATAAAAAGATACAAAACATTGCTTACAGCTATAAAACTAGATAGATCTTTACCCCGTTGTTGACAGATGCCATTGTCTTTGTATAGTTGACCAGTGTATATACTTGAATCATGTCGGCCCTTTTTAACTAGACCCTGTGCATTTATGTAAGGTGTATTGACTTAAAGATGAAGTTGTAAAACTATAGTTGAATTATTTTGTTATATTGAAGATGAATTTCAATATAGGTTACATGTTATATACATGTATAATTTTGTCTCTAGGTTAATCGTTCAAAAACTAAAGGTTATTTTTTGTTGTTCTCTAATTCAATGAATTTGTTTAAAAAAATAGGGCTTGTTTAGGACACCAAGAAAATGTAATTTTATCTTTGCAATTTATTCTTTTTAGGCAATACATTATTCATCAATTTTTAAAAACTTAATTTTATATAAACATTTAATTTTTACAACTCAATACAAGATGATGTTTCAATGACTTGGTTATCATTCTCAGTTTGTATACTTACTGAACTGCAAAAGTGTTTATTGTGGAATTAAAAAAAATAAATTTTTTTTGGTGATTGAAGTGATTGAAAAAATGTAAAACATCTCTAGGATTATTCCAATGTACAGTAGAACCTCGTTTATCCAAACCCCATTAGTCTGGATTGATTTTTCAAAATTTATATTTATTTTAAGCGATATATTTATCAACTAAATGGTATTAAAGTTTTACTTGAAATAGAATATGATTAGGAACAGTGATAGTAATTTTTAGTTTAAACATATGTATTATCACTATTCTTACCTTTTTTAAGGTCTGTCTAAAATTCTATTTTGAACATAAATTTTCTGGTTTTGATAATCAAATTGTCATCATCAGATTTCTTCCATCAGCGATTAAGCTTCATTACTAAATACAACACAAAACATGACACATGTTAAAACAACAAAACTTTTCTCACCATGCATGGTATTACGACGAAAGTCTATAGTGCACTGACTGGTGGCCTACAATTGTCTTGTTAAAAAAAAGTACAGTCAAAATACTGTATTAACGTTTGGGGCAATTTTAGTTCAGAGACCAAAATCGTTTGAAGTTGAAATTGTCAACAGACTCAATAATAGTGTGGACAGTGCGATTTCGTGCCACTATGTACTTATGCAGTATTAGTCATAGTCCTGTTATGTTGTTTTGTAAAGTTATGCCATTGTGAGATTTCCCCTCCCCCATCCAACTTCTCACCAATACTGTATTTGTCTTTATTTTGGTTTGGACTGTCACATCTGTCAAGTATTATAGTGTTGGACGAGTTGTCTGTCAGCGTCTTTTAACAACTAAACCTGTGTTATCAATTATTATTGTTTGTTAACTAAGGCCATCTTCTATAAACTTATAAAATTCTCTCTTATATAGAATATCAATCAGATACTATTCTGCTAAAACTCTTGATGATTAAACAAATGTGAGTTGCTCGAAAACGATGTACGAGACTGGCACAGAAGAAAGTGACACAATATTATTTTACTAACCAATAGTTTTTGTAGCAAGTGTAAATTACATATTCAGTGTAAATATAATGTTTTTAGTGTTTATAAACAGTTATTATAATGTAAATATATATGTGTTTTTTACACAAATAGTAAGTTTACAGTTATGTTTTCTTTTATTAAATTTTGCCACTATCTCTAGATAATCTGGATTTTTTGCCAGTCTGGATTAGTTCTGATCCTAATTAGTCCGAGTAAACGAAGTTCTACTGAATAATAGAAAATGCACCTCAAGTTATATCGTCTTCCCTTAACAAATATAGAAAAAAAATTGATAAATATTATTTTTTCATTGTTTGTGTAATAACATTTTTGATGGAAGGAATTGCAAAAAACCAGTAAAGTTAAATCTGTGTTCAGTATACTATGAGTGAGAAAAGAACAACCGTGATGGAGGTTTTGCTTTTCATAGTATTTACAGTTATAATTTGAATTATTAATAATCTGCTTGTTTTCTCTAAATTCGTGAGTGTTAGATTTAGCAAGAACCTAAAATGTGGTTTTCTTCTTACAATATGAACTTTCCTTTTTTGAAATAAACAAATTTCAACTGGAAATTAATGCACCAGTAATTTTTAATTTCATTACCATCTTGTATTTAATAATTTGCTATATCAACATTTTTAACCATGATACAGAATATGCAGGCCCTGAGTCAATTCAGCCATTCAACAAAAGTTTTAATTATTATCTAACTATATTAGAAAGTCTTTCATTGGCATGTGTATGGTTATATACTTATTTCGGGTGCCAGAGATAAAATGACCTTTAAAAATATCTTGGGGTCATGATATGATATGATATCAAGGAGCTATAGATATTTATGACCTTTTATAACTTAGATTTAAATCTCTGTTAAAAGAAACGTCTTGATTGACATTGAATAAACATTTTGGATTTTGCTAATGCTTATGTATTTTTGGGTATTTTACAATAGGCCTGTAAGAATAATATGTGGTTCACATTTTCTTTGTATTAATTTAAATAACATTACAAAACATACAATTTTTCTCTCCTAGTAGTATATTGTAATTAAAAAATAATCTTTATGTTTTGTGGCCTAAGGAATAAAAAGGAGGAAAAACAACTTGCCTTTTGTCTTCTGTACATGAACACAATAACAACCTGAAAAATATATACACAGCTTAGAATTTGGTGCAGCCGGCTTTTTTTTTTATGTCTATGTAGAAATTTAATAAATGTTAATAAATAAATCTCAAAATATTATTATATAAATTGAATGAATTTAAATTTAATTTGTTTGATTGATTACTCTTGTGCAAATAACTCCATAATATAAGCCTGTTACTTTTTTGGGGATAAATTTGTTCATTGTTGTTCTAAAGTATATATTTGGGAATAGGACATAATAATTAGACTTTAAACTTCAATAATCAATTAGATTAGAAATCCTAATTAGTCCCATAGATAAACTAAGTTATCCGCACAACACTTGAGTCTATAATTACATTGCTTATTTACATATACAATCATGAAATAATGCCCATTGCCATGCTTTTGAATTGTATTTTTTTAAAATAATAATTTTTCCTTAAACAAATTGTTTGTTTATGTAGCTTTCTTAAATGCTTCTTCCATGTAAAATTCATTGTTTTACCAAATTTTATGAAAATTTGAGAAATATTGCTGCTGTTAAAGAGTAACAAAATCAGAATAAATATACAATAAAAACCTGCTTCAAAGTTATTTAAATTTTTTTTGTGATTATTAATTTATCCAAACTTTTTAAACCAATATTTGTACCAGATCTGACAACCATGACTACTAGAGAAGCTAACATATACACATCAGCACATAGCATACAGTGTATTAATTTTATAAGTAGAATGTAGAGAAATAACAAAAATATATTTATTACGAATGCCCTACATATTCATTGAGACTAACATACCATAATATTCTATGCTCTGCCCCTTTTTTTTGTGAAAAAAACTGATTAAATTTTTTAAAAATATTAAATATCTTAGCTTTAAAAAATAATATTTGATTCACATTAAACAATTCAACATACTTTGTAGATTAAATTCTACTAAAATATATTGTTTCAAAACCAGATACAGTATATATATTTAAAATTTTGCTATTACTTTTTCCCACAAAGTTATTAAGGTGTGATGTGAACTTACTTCCCAAACAATTTTGATAAATTTAAAATGTCACCACGATTTTGTTTTCTATGTCCCTTACCAAATTTTGTATTCACTCAAGTAGGATATTGAATTGTCGTCATGTTCAGAAATAATATGTTACTTGAGGTAACATTTAATAAACTTCTGGGGAAACATAACAATCGAAAATTGTCCTTGGTATTTTTAAATAGATAATGAAATTTTCTATAAAATCTGTTTTTAAGCTCCGATGACTTTTAATCCATGAATTTAAACTTAAAACAACAGGTTATCGTACTTAGAGAGACAATAAGAGACTTTTCTTAGCAACTAATTTTGAACTGAATAATATCTTACAGCTGATTTCATATATACTCGAGTCTACTTATTGCCACTAGGATATGTCGCTATTGCATTGGAGTGAATTTCAAAAATCAGACTTTATTATGATTTGCTCCTTAGTCTGTTAATAGTTATATATAAAATTTCATTCAAATCGGTTGTGTAGTTACTGAGAAACAATTTCAGGTTTGAGTCAACACCAAGGGAGTTTCGATTTAATAATTATTTTTACAAAATCCGATAATCTAAATATTTACTTCCATTTCCCCTTTTTGTGAGGAGATAAATTGAAGGATTTGTAAAGTTATGTAATAGAAGAGTTTTAAAATGTTAAAAAAACTAATAACCATTCAAGTTCCTTGTAATGGTTTGTTAAGCATGATGTAATGGTTATTTTAAATTAGAAAGTATGAATGAATTGTTACTCAATTCTTAATTGAGTGTGGAAGGTCATTTTATCCTCTAAACGTCTAACATCTTTGTGTGAAAAATATAAGCCTGTATCAATTCTTTCTTAAAATATAATTATATTCTTCTCAAGTTCTAAAATTACACCAGTTTTCAGTCTGTTGTATACAATTATTAAAGATAATTGTTTTATTCAATTAGATATGAGTAGCCCAAGCTAATTACACGCACGCATGCGCACGCACACACACATACACACACACACACACACACACATATATATATATATATATATATATATATATATATATATATATATATATTAGATTACTTTTAAAATTTTGAGTACAATGAATGTTTTGAAGAACAAAAATAGGTGGCAAACATATTTTCGCCTTTGTAAAGAGAAATAATTCAATTCCATTTATTAATCTCCTTTGTCAGTAGAAAATAATATGAGTCATGTCATGCAACTTGATAAACAAATCCCAATAACCAATAACAATTATCTTTAAAAATTTGCAGATTACAATTAATGCAACTCAAAAATTATACGATCATCAATAAACAAAGACAAAACATGTAAAAAGACACCAACAATCATAAAAATACATTTAATTGGTAAATTCATTTGAATATACGAAACATACAATATAATAATTACAACTTTAATTTATTTATTATACCGGAACTTCCATCTAATTAATAAAAACATGGCCATGAAATAAACTCATTTCTACTGAGTACAGGTCCCTCTACAGTAGAAAATATTTTAGTTTTGATTTGTAGCTCTTAAGGTTAGATTTTTTTTTCAATGACTGGCAGTTTATTAAATAGGACAATTCCTGCTTGAGCCAGGAGCTTTTTACAGATGTTCAATCTATACAGATCACATTTAATATCTCCCACATTTCTTGTGTGATAATTATGATAATCTCCATTATATACTGTTTAACACTTACTGTGAATTTTTGTTTTTGTACCAATTTTATAGAACTTGCTTTCTCCATTTTATGCTGATTTTGATAATATGGCTAATGGCTGAAAAATTATATTTAAATACACCAGGTGTTTCTAAAAACTTCGATATAAGGAAATTGTAAAGTTTATTTGAAATAAGGCCTACACCTTTTCCAAGCTTTGAAAATCTAAAGGTGTTAATTATAACTTCTGTTGTTGTAAATATCTTCCTAACGATGTTCTGTCTAAGGCCATTAAATATCAATAACAGATATTAGTAGTTCTAATTTCAAGTAATATTGAGTCTTGTGTGTTTTACTTCAGTTTGTGATTTAATCATGTATCACTTGATAAGATAGATCTGCCATAAGGCCATATCAGATAACTACCATTTTGAAATTTTGCAACCATTATTTTAATTATATTAATTGAATAGTAAAATTTAGCTTCTTTCCTAAAATTGATTATATATAAATTGGAACTTAGAGTTATTAGTACTGATTTGTTCTAATTCGAGGTTATGTTTTTAACAGATGTGTTTTAATTATTTTATTGGTTGTCGTAGAAAATACACTTGGACACTGTTGGATTCAGATTTAAAGCTGTACAAAATGAGCTGTTGTAGGACTTAGGCGTTAACTTTATTTAATTAGAAAAAAATGCTTCTGTGATTTTGAAATTTATTAACAGATTTTTTTTTGTTCAACGATTCGTAAAATTGACCATACATAGCAAATGTGAGCAAAATTAAACAACAATTTGCGATCTCTACACTTTTACTGATGCCCACACACAATAGCCTATATATCAAAAGCTGTGAGTTTGAAGTGGTGCCTAATTAACTCATATTTGTATAAATTTTGGGCATTAATAAATTTGTATAAGTGTTGTTTTAGGTGTTGGCATTTCCAAGAGAGAGGTCACAATAACTTACGTTTTTATATTAGAAATTCGCTAATATACAAGTTGTTGAATGTTCAGAGAAATTTATAAATTAAGTTTCCTAAGATTAAATAGAGGGAGAGAGATTTTGGTTTAACAATATGGATATGAAACAACAATAGGCATTAGATATCACAAACATGTTATACCCTCAGCAACAGTTTATTATAATAGTTTTCATCTAATTAAAATTAATTGGATGTATTTCATTTATTTTGTTATAGTGCAACCCTAGATCATCGTTGTAAAAACTTCCAATTAAGTGAACGACAGTTCCGTTCTACTGCTGCATTATGTAAGTAATTATATAACTCAAGTTTGTTTTAAACGGGATAATTTGTTGAACAAATATCAAGGGGGAAAAACGGAAGTAAAATTAAAATATTTTACAAGTATGGTTTACCAATATGAATTTTAGACAATATGAATGCTGTACAAATTTCTCAAACACAAAACCAAATACCAATCAAAGTAAAAAATTAAGTTATTATAATTAACCAAAACTAAATATTATTATTTTTTAAATTGGCTCTAATGATTTTGATAAAATTTTGTTAAAATGTAGACTATAAGATCCCAAACAAAACTTATTGATTCTCATCTTCATCAAATAACCAGTTCCATGAGATGAAAAGCACGTATAATAGTAAACATTTGAATATCTAAAAATTGCCACTAATGATTATTATTTTGGTGTACCAAAATAAAAAAAAAAGAAACTTTATGGTAGTGATTTCAATATTTTTTGGATTACTTATGAACCACAACTTTCTTTTCTTTGTGCTTTAGGTCATTTTGACACTTTATAAATATTTTATTTCACAAAATTTCATGAAAATTGCTTGTTCTAATTTTGATCAAATATAAAGGTTTATAAAGTGCCAAAATGGGTCCATTTATAACAGGATCCATGAGTTTATTTCTCTTTTTTAACCAATAACTCCCTAAATGGCATTTTGTGCAAGATGATGATGAACAAAATTTAATAAAAACTTTTTAATACTTTTACCGAAACCCTAGGCCTCACAACGCTAACCGAAACCCCCGGTCTCTCAGACCTCAATATAATATAACCCATGTTTCCTTCAGTTTTTGTTGTTAATTACCTTGTACAGTATGAAAAAAGATGTTTATAAAAAGAACAAACCCAATTGAGGCAAAATCTAAGTTCATATCAATATGACAAACATCATTATAAATTCAAAATATTAGTTTTAGAACATTCAATAAATTGTAAACGTTTTTTAAATGTCCAGTGAAACTGAAACATCACCTGATTAGGAAACAGCTTTTTTTGCACATTCCAAGCAAAGTTTTTTGCGCTCTAGACAGATAGCCTTTGAACAAACTATGCACTTGTAGGCCGTCTTTCTTTTCTTTGCACTTGGACAGGTAGCGCAAGTTTTCTTCTTCTCCATCCTGTCACTTGGTCCAGCGTCAGCACTGTCTCCTTCTCCCTGGCCTCTACGTTCTTCGGCTGGCACGTCATATCCAAGCACTCTTCTGATGTCTTCTTTCAGAGTTCGTTGAAGGCTTGGAAGAGAGAACCTTTTTTGAAGATGGGGTTGATGAGCTCAAAACTCAACTGTTTTATGAACTCGAATCGTATCAGAGGAAGAGAGTTATGGTAGCTCATATACAGAATGAACAAATTCACTGAACCAATATTCAGCATTCTGTAGAATATTGCAACTGGCCATCTTCTGGTTTACCGGCTCGAAGAATATATTGTACACTTCATTTCCATTATGTCAACTCCACATTTAGTTGCATTATAATACGCTATTATCTCAGGCTTGCATTTATTCTCATTTGTTTCAATTGAATGATGCATCGATGAAATAAGGATATCAGCCCAGTTTTTCTTTGGCACATAGCTCAGTAAAGTAATTTTGTCTCTAAATCCATACAATGAGGAGCCAACTTTACGTACAGGGTCTTGTAGAAATTATTCTGAGATAGCCTTCTAGTCTTTTTTTACAGTGCCGACGTAAGTGAGATTTCTTTTCAGTAACTCATCTACAACTTCAAGTGAGTTGAACCAATATCTGCAGTAACATTTTTGTTACTGTTTATGATCGGTTGACAAAGTTTTACTATAGATTGAGTTGGTATCGCAAGGGTTTTTTCTGTCTCACTCAGTCCCACGGAATCAGAACCCTTTCCGGTATAAATGTATGCCTTCAGAAGATAGGAGGTTTTAGTATCACATAGACACATGACTTTTATTTCATATTTCTTAAGGTTATTTTTGCATATAAACCCTGAACCCTCATCCTCCACGAAATGGAACTAGCATCTCGTCAATTGTTACCTCAGAAGCCACTGAGCATGAGCGTTTGCAGTTTTCAGTGAATTTTCCAAATATCTCAGAAATAGGTACAGTTATGTCTGTTACTCTTCTTTGGTCACGAGTTCTAGAGTCATCGAAGCGTAGACACAGAAGTATCTCAAATCGTTTGATGGACATAGTCGCTGAATAAATAGGTCTACTGTAAGGATCATTTGTAAATACAGATGTCATTTTCTCTTGATTTGAAGATAAAACTGATGATGCCAACAATAATCCAAATAGAGTGTTGAGCTCCTCAATGTCAGTGTCTCTGTAGTTGTTTTTCTTAGTCATAACTGACAAACCAACTCTTACGACTTCAAGTTTTATGTTGGTGTTTACCAGGATTATGTTTTTAATTATGTCATCAAATAATAGCTGCCATACTTCTTTTTTGCTTGGTTGGTTTCCGAGTGTTCTAGCTCGTCCGCGTAATCCAGGTAAGCCTCTAATGGTGTTCCTAGCAAGTGTTCTCACGTTTCGGGTGGTGGCTTGTTGGTCCATGCGTTAGGCACTACTAGCTCAGTCTTCTTAGTCCTCTCAATGAAAAATATTTTCTCTCTTACAGCTTGATTAGCTTGAATAGGCTCGTTCGAAGTATCCTCTTCTAACAAAACTTCATCTCCTTTCTCAGAACTGTCATCTACAATATCTTGTCCTTCACGACCTGGTAAAATGAAGTTGGGATCTTCGTCGGAGTTATCCACTTCGCTTTAACTGCTAGCGTCATCATCAGGGATGTCATTATTGTAAATCCCGGATAATATCTCCAAAACCGTGGATCACGAGGGTCCAAATGTCTACGAGGTCGGTTTTGATTACTACCACTCTGATCCTCATCCATGGCACAAAACACCACCTTACATACAGATACAATCTAAAAATTATATACACACTACTTTAAATCCTAAAATGTAACTAAATACTAAAAAAATTAATAAGTTTGTTCAAATAATAGCTGCCATACTTCTTTTTTGCTTGGTTGGTTTCCGAGTGTTCTAGCTCGTCCGCGTAATCCAGGTAAGCCTCTAATGGTGTTCCTAGCAAGTGTTCTCACGTTTCGGGTGGTTGCTTGTTGGTCCATGCGTTAGGCACTACTAGCTCAGTCTTCTTAGTCCTCTCAATGAAAAATATTTTCTCTCTTACAGCTTGATTAGCTTGAATAGGCTCGTTCGAAGTATCCTCTTCTAACAAAACTTCATCTCCTTTCTCAGAACTGTCATCTACAATATCTTGTCCTTCACGACCTGGTAAAATGAAGTTGGGATCTTCGTCGGAGTTGTCCACTTCGCTTTAACTGCTAGCGTCATCATCAGGGATGTCATTATTGTAAATCCCGGATAATATCTCCAAAACCGTGGATCACGAGGGTCCAAATGTCTACGAGGTCGGTTTTGATTACTACCACTCTGATCCTCATCCATGGCACAAAACACCACCTTACATACAGATACAATCTAAAAATTATATACACACTACTTTAAATCCTAAAATGTAACTAAATACTAAAAAAATTAATAAGTTCAAACATAAACAGAAACCCTCGGTTTGTGTGATCGCACATCAATACAACACTAACAGAAATCCTCAGTCAGGGAGACCGGTTTGTTTATAGCTCAGTCAAGGTCAAGCGCCGCCCACAAACTGAACAAAAAATGTGGCAGCAGTAGGAAGGATGGGTGGGGGGAAAGTACTGGGGAGATGGACCCAAGACGGCTTACTAGTGTTGCCAACTTTTGAACGTAAAATTTCCTAGCGGTCCGTGAGACCGGGATTTTGGTAAAAGTGTTAAGCAGATTTTGGGAAACTGTTTTTTATTATTAGTTTCTTATGTAATATAGAGAAAATTTTGAGTTATTGAAAAAATAATAAAAGGGTTTCAAGTGACTTATTCCTAACACAAGATATTGCCTAATATGCCCAACATATCAAAATTGAGCAATGTCTATTAACTATTTGGTTGTAGAGTACTTCACATAAAGCAGACACAATTCCAACTTTTTTTGAACACAGAATACTACAAAAGTCCGCCACATTTAATTTATTTCTCTTGCTGTTGACAAAATTTATTTGTATAACAAGTGTCAAAATAAATAAGCTAGGATACTAAAATAACATTAAAACATTGGAAATTAATACAGCTACATTCAGTAAAACAAATACCAACATAACAAATTTCAATAGAATAATAATCACAATAATATTATGAACGTAAAATAACAAATGAAATTTTTTGGACACAGTGAGGGCATTGTCCCCTATTCACAGCATCATGATAGGAGTATAAAACTCCCCATAGTATACACATTTCCCAGCAAAAGCAATTGTTTCAACTTAGTTTAAATATGTTTAAACTGTCTATATCTTTTACAGACTTAACTTATATAACTTTCTCTTTATTAAAACATACTGTCAGAAAGAAATATAGATTTTAAAATTTTAAATACCATTTTTTCTAAAAGAGGTGGTTTAAGGTAGTTAAAATTTTGACAACACACAAAAATATCAAAGTTTCTATAAATAAGAATAACATATTTAAAGAATTTAAAATCAATAACAAGAAGAAGATTTAATTTTACCTCTACAAATAAATTACTTTCAGGTTAAACCATATAGCTTTGTGACCTTGATTTTAATAACAATTGATGAGCGTTTTATAATGACTATTTGTATTGAACCTTTAATTTATTAAATGATAAATACTGGTTTGAAACACTACAGTAGAAGATTTTAAAAATAAAATAAATAAAGTATGAAACTATGGGAATTTGTTTTAAAATACATCTTTTTAAAGAATTAAATGAGTCTCAAATTCTCCAGAGTTGTTTTTAAGAGAAGGGGAGGGATGAAAGGGTTGAAAAATGTTATAATTATTTTGTGGTAAAAAGTTATTAGTTTGTGGTAACTTCAAAGTTTTGTAAAAAAAGAAGAGAAATTAACAATAAATTTATCAGCATTGTCTTGGGATTAAAACAAAAAAGAATGAAAAAAATGGTGATTTTTAAAGACCTTTATTTTAAGATTCACTTGTTAAATTTAAAAAGAACTTCATAAGATGTTATATATATGTATATACATCATTGTTGTTTTATTTTTATAACATGAACAGTTGCTATTTACTTTACAATTATTTATAAAAAGTTAGAATTTTTGAATATTTCTTAATTATAAAATGTCTCAACTCTCAAAGTTCTAATATTTTAAAATAGAACATTACTGAATTTTTATGATAAATAATCACAATTCAACATTGTGAAATGATTTTTTATTTTTAATGCAGGTGAATAAAAAATAAAAAATAATATGTACAGTGTTTTTTTTTACTATATTTATTTACATTTATCAAATACAAAATAATATCAACCATAATTGTATAAAATAATAATGAAAAATTAATGTTCCAATTGTTATTTAGGCTAAATAAACTTGTTATTCATGAATTGATTGATTTTGTAGTTTTGGTTGTACACATGCTTATTTTTATCACTTCAGTCATAACTTTGTCAATTTTAATCATAGAGCAAAAAAAGAACCCAAAATTAAGGCAATTAAATGTTCTAAAAATGATTTATTTTTGATTCTTTTTATACGATGTTATAGTTCTCGAGTTATTAACAATAAAGTGTGGATTAATCATAATCATAATCATTACAGTGCCACCTTTAAAAGTCCATAAATCAATCTATTTTAAAATCGGAACTCATTGATTTCTTAAAAAAGTATTTTAGCAACCTCATATAATATTTTTTTACACTTAATTTTTTTCATTTTTGAGAGAAATTGAAGCTATTTTTAATGTATTAATAATAAAAAAAAATAAAAAAATTAGATTATGTTTAAAATGTGGAACATTTAAATAATCAAAATTATTTTCAATAATTTATCCAGTACCAGTACACCACTTGGTTTAAATTATAGTAACTTAATATTTTCTCAAAATTGCAATAGCATTTCTTACTTTTACCTTTTTTTGCAATGGTTTTAGAACAATTTACTTGCATTTGTTTAACATTGTTGTGTTTATATATAAGCTCAATTCTCTTATGGGAGAAGTTATTGCTAGTTCCTCATGCACACAGATAAGTGCATGATATTAGTTGAATCATCAGGAGTAGGCCTACTGTATGAGTGATATGTTGATATATATAGCTAAACACATTTGCACATCTTCATTCCCTCTTTAGCTCTAGAATGACCAGATTTAATGGAAGTTTAAATTATACAATCATTTTTGGTCAAATATCCCTCTGACCTCTGGGAAAATTAGTATACTGATAAAACTCGTTTACAGGACAAATCTGCTACCCCTCAGTTGCACAATAAATTGTTTAAAGTGTCCATGGTTTTAATCTCTTTTCAATCTTCAATTTTTTAGGGTATTTTTAAAATCAAGTCATGGACAACAAAGTCTTCAATGAATAAGAATAATCACTTTCTCAAATAAACATAGGATAAAGAAAGCTATGGGTTGGCTAAAAAAAAAAAAAAAAAAAAAAAATCAATATCAGTTTTTGCGGATATATATTTTTTGTAAATTTCTTAAGTTCAAAAAGTGGTTTTTGGAATGTCCGTCATCTCTGCAGAGTCGTACAAATTAGTGGACTAATTATAATGAAATTTAGTATATCATTTTGGCCATATCTCGAGATTTTTTTTCTATTTGTCAATAACTCAAAATTTAAAAGTAAAATATAAAAAAATACGATTTTCTCAAAATTTTGTGTAACAACTGTGATTCAAGTTTGCTAATATCTAGCTTTCAAGAACAGACCATTATTCGCTCTCCTTCAAAAATTCCAGTTTGAGAGTTATTGGTAAAAAAGAAATAAATAGCCTTGTTCCTCTCATAATTTTTTTTTCCTTATTACAGATTTTGTTCAAAGTTTAGTAAAATGTGACGATTAATAGACCAAACCTGTGCGCATAATCGCAAGTATTAGAAAATTACAACATTTTACTTGCATTTACTTTACACTATTTCAACTGATACTAATGAAGATGGGAGAGTAATGAACCGGACGGAAAATCAAAGAAATCAAAATGCCACTAATCAAGGACGAATCTGCACATAATCTTTGATTGTTCACAAGTCCGAATTGTGAGAAGTTAGATTTGTGCCTGAAACAATTGAGGAAATGTACCCCCAGTATTGTAATACACTAGATGCAATACTTAGAAAGGGAACAATGTAATTGAAAAATGTTATACTTTTGAGAAACTTTACGGACTAAAAAAGCTAACTTATTGCAATAACATAAATTTTGCTGAATTTGCAAAAATTAGGATGGGGGGGGGTTCAAAATTTGAAATGGTAACTCATCAAGTGGTACAAATTTTAAAGAGATTAATGAATAAAAAAACTTTAAATTCTATAGGTCACGTTGCCTGCCTGTATCTAAAATAGCAGCCTATACATATTTCAGATAATATTATGTGCTCTTATTTTTTAATTTAGGCTCTAAAGGAGTTTGAATACATAAACGGCATATTAGGAATGGATATTTACATGTATTAATATCATTGTTAAATCAGCAACCGAGTGGTTAAAAAAAAAAAAAGTGTGTAATATCAGCCAGGATAGGTTTTTAATTTAATTTAGCAGTCAAGATTGATAGTATCTTTTAATAATGGTACAAATAGTAGTCCCATGATCTTTCTGTTAGTCTTTTTATGATTAATTTTCAATTTCCATAAATTAGCTAAACAGCTCCATTAATATTTTAAACGGTGCAGAAACATTGCACAAACTTTCTCACTCACATATTCCCAAAACCAATTAGAAACCAACCAAAACTATTTGTTATTTTGATGTCTCTTTCAGTTCGGTAATTGAGAGTCAAAAAGGAAAAATAAACCATGGTCTTTGAAAAATTATTTATATTCTTAATTAGAGTCTAAACTTGCTTTGTTTGTGCCATAAACGTATCCCCAGAGTACATTATATTTGATTACTATCAAGTTTTTAATGATGGTGGCCAATATTGTATTTTTCCTAATTATTCCGGAACATAATACATTTTCGTTGTTGGAATTATCATTTGGGTTTAGGTCATTAATCTTCACAGTTCACTAAATTTGATTGCAATAGGTAGTGTCAATTTTAAGAAGTTATGTGTTGTTATAACCGTTTGATAAGCGGCAACCAAACTTATAGATGGGGGACCAATATGTTTTGTTGGGTCCTTTAAGACTAAAATTGAACAAATTTTACTACCAGAAACAACTTTGAGTTATCGAAAAAATAACAAGAAAAAATTCCAAGAATTTTATAAAAATATGCCCACATACCCAATATGATTAAATCTGGCAGTCATTTGGGCAGTACATTAATTACTACATAGACAGACATGTCAAAAACTACTTTTTTTTTTTTAAAAGTCAGGAGACTTAAAACTCTGTCAATTTTTTTATCCCTCACATAACTGTCTTTATACTACGTATATGTAAAAAGACTAACTGTTTATGGCAATAATCATTGAAAGAACATTGCTGGGTCATTAAAAATAAAGAAATACAAAGAGCATCAATATGGATTTAATAGCTTCTGAAAAAGCTGTTAAATTATAAGACTGTTGTTAAACAAACAGCCTTATAATTTTGTCCTCTTTAAAATGTTATCTACTGTAAATGCTATTATGTTTTGTGTGCAATTCTAACTTGTTTTAAACGATAATGACAATTCTTATTTACTTTAAGTGATAGTGCTTCTAAGATAATTATAAACCCTAAGTGATTTCAACAAATTTTCTTTGTTCAATACAAGATTGATTAACATTGTATCTATTTATATTGTAAAATGTGTTAGAACTAATGATATATTTATCTTAAAATAGTTTGGAGTGTTATCAATCCTGAATTAGATGGTTTAAAACAGTGATAACAATAAAGAGAATCAGTAGCATTTAATTGTGTCTGGAGATAAATTTGTACTTTGATACACTACAAGTATGTCAAGATTTCAAAAACAAACAAATTAATCATTGTGTTATAAAACTTGTAGAAACAGTTAACAAAGTCAGGTTATGGCTAGCACATTTTAAAATGTCTTTTCCCTTGTAAGACTATTTGGGTTCCACTTTAACTTATTTCATCTTACTTTTTCAATCAAACAATAGCCTATAAAGGCATTCAGATATGTATCCAAAATAAATTAATAAGAATGATATGAACAAAATACTTTACTTGAATCATACAATATAGTTACAAGTAAAGTTGTAAAATAGTTATTAAATATTATAAAAAGTACCAATAGGCCTACTTTTGTATAAAAAAATAAAAATTGTTGAACAAATAATTCAAATAGAAATAAATACATAACATAATTAAGAAATACAATTGTAAGGATTTTTCGTAATGATTATGCATCATTAGAAAAATCTACATTTAAAAAAATGTTTTTTTAGAGACATAATGAGCAAAGCAAAGCATTTTATGTTTCTGTTTTTCAAAAATTTAAATGCCTTTTAATTTAGTTTAAACTTGATAACATCTCTTTTCCTGTCATAAATCTATCTAAACCAAATTCTTAAAAAAAAATCTGACAATGCTCAGGTGTGTTAACTCTACAGACCAAACAGTTGAACCGATTTCCATGGTATTTACACTGATCTTCCACATATTTGTTTTAAATAGCACCTACCAAAAAAGTACCTTCAAAAAATTTGCTAAAGTGAAATTCCTTTCATAATGTATCTACTTTTTTCTCATATGTAAAACAACAAAAATGAAATCTAGCTATTTCAAACACTATTGACACTGTCTTGATTCTGGACAATATATCTGCATGAGTAATTATTGAATTACACCCCTGTTTTAAAATGGCTATCTTGAAATGGCCAAATTGAGTGTAGTATTATTTAACGGATAAACACTTATGTATAAAATGTATGTATAAAAGTAAATATTATCTTTAGACATTCATGTTTTAGACCTGTTGACATTTAAATTGGATGTTGGTAGGATTTAAAAAAAAATTAAGCTGACACACATTATCTCATTAAAATGTTTATAGATTCCGAGTCCATTTGTTATGAACAAAAGGGACTACGAAAGCCAAGGCATATTTTCTCCACAAAAGGATGCTCTAATCAGGGGGTTAAGTCCCCCATTCACACATATCCTTATCATGCTGTTAGCCCATGTATGTCTATTCCTATTCAGTCGGTCTCAGTCAGTGCGAGTTTTCATTGCATTCTTTACACTTGTATTGTTTCTGTGTATAGTTAAAATGATTCAGTGAGTAGAGAATCAGCTCGTGTATGAAGTGAGAGCTATACTTTGATTACTTAATGGATGATATTCCCGTCAAATCAAGGTAGTTCGTGTAGATACTATGGATGAATCATCAGTATGGCGATGTTGTCAATACTTTAATGCAGATATAGAGAATGTCCATGATGATGAATGAATTGGTCGCCCATATGTCATTAAAATTTTGTTGCATTGTTGACAGATTCATCAAACATTATTATCTATGAAGTTGTTACTATTCATTTCAAATACGGTATCGCGTTGACAATATTATCAAACAGGAACGGTGGGAAATTTTCAGTCTATGAAATGATCACTATTAATTTCAAGTACTGAAAAATTAGTGTGAGGTAAGCTTTTTGTATGCACAGTAATGAACACACACAAAAAACGATATGGGTGTTGTTTTGTCATTTTTTAATTTATTACACAAACGAGGGGATGAATTATTAACACATAACAAGATAGTGGACAAAAGTTATTTTCATATGCTAAAGCAGAGAGTATATGTAAATACATAAATCTATGAAATGTCATTATCCTCAATTGCCATCCAACCAAAACAAAGCAGTCTCTCTCAGAAGATTATGGCTACTGTCTATTGGAAGCGAAACAGAACAATCATTGTTGACTTCATGTCCTATGAGTAAATGCTGATGTGTATTGTGAAACATTTAAGAAAATTGCGGCAGGCAATTCAAAATCTCAGGAAGGGTTTGTTGTTTATTAATGTTTTGCTCCTCCATGACAATGCATAGCTTCATGCTGTTGTGAAAACAAAACAGTTGCTCGAATAACAAATTATGATATTTGTCCATCATTAATTTTTGCTTAACTCCATACATTAAGATTGTACATTGAACTCTTAACAGTGAACCATGCATGGGGACTATATTATTTTATCATAATTCTATCATGATAAAGTATGCCTACATGTTTAATTTGTGTGTGTTTGCAATGTGTTGTGGATGTTTGTTTTTGTGACTGTGTTTGTGATCTGACGATGACAATATAATTGTCGAAACTGGTAATCTGATAAACAACTGTAAGATTGTTACGGACCTAAAAAGTAATAATTTCAATAAATAAAAATGACACAATGAGAAATAGAAAGGTTTATAAATAACCTGGGAGAGAAAAGAAGAGGCCTTTTCTAGTCTCTCTCGTGGATAGATAGAGATTGATATGATATGATTGAATATTGGTGTAGCGACAATAAGGAGGACGCTGATTGAAATTACAAGAAGAGGAGGGGATAGTGAGACTTTTTTTTACTATTAATACTATTTTAAGAGTGAAGGGAAAGGTTAATTATTATTATTTTTTTTATGAGGAAAACCTTATAAATCTGTTTAGGAGTCAAGTTGGCCTTAAAGGTATTTGGAGTATCTGAGCTGTGTTATTTGATGTCTTATTCTGTTTAAATTTAGAGATAAGAGTTAATGTAGTAAAGTAATTGTGCATAGATGAATATCTAATTATGTATTATTGTGAAGAAAAATTATTAGGTCTACCAAATATAAACTATTTGGTATTATAAATCATAATAGATGTAAACCTTTTGCTTTGAAATAAGTTGCCAAGCGAATTAGTTATTTTACCACCCTTTTTATTTCAACTATGATCCAGGTGACGAACAATAATAGGAGCAAGGGAATCAAAATTAAGACATTAACTATGATTTGATTTTTGAAAATTATTACCTACTTGTGATTCTCTACCTGCGATTCTATTTATGATTGGAGCATGTAGGTTTATTCCATTAATTGTCCCATTTTACCAAGACAACACTATTTATTTCGGTCCCTGGAGGCTACATAGCAAAATTTAATCACAAATAATTAATCAAAACCATTTGGAGAAAATTGTATTTTTTACTTTTAAATTTTGAGTTATCGGAAAATAGAAAAAACGTCTCGAGAGATGGCCATAATATACCCAGATACAGAATTTCACTTAAATTGGTTAATTTATATCTGATGTATAACTTTGCACAAATGACAAAAATTCCAAAAACCACTTTTTGGACTCAAGAGATTTGGAAATGGACATATTCGCAAAAACTGATATTGATTAATACTTTTACCCACCTTATAACTTTTTTTTATAGTACGTTTATTTGAGAAAATAAATATAGGCCTTTTAACAATTCAGTTTAAAAAATATTTTACTGAAATTGTCATGGTAAGAAGCAAAAACATGTTATGTCCTCGAGAAAAGTTGATTAAAATAGTTGTTATTATCTAATATCAACATTGGTATTGATAATTCTTTATCTTATCTGATGATTTAGTCTTACAACGACAACAAATTATTTTGGAACTTCACTTTAAAACTTATTTAATTAACAGTTTTACATATTTATTTTGTCAGAACTAGAACGAATTTTGTAATAGCTCAAATATGTTGTGTAATGTGAATTGTTGAACAGGTAAGCAGTTATAAATAAAAAGTTTGTATGCCTGCTATTATTTTTATTATCAATATTTTGTCACATTTTTATGGTTATGTTTACCTTATGTTAATTTGAAGTGAATTAATTATTTTTCAGATGAAGACAAGATTGTAACTGCTCCTCCATTTGCAGAATCTATTAAAGAAGGAGACATAAGGTGGGAAAAAGGTAAATTTAAAGTTAGGCTTAATTATTAAACAATTTGTAATTTTGTCTCCTGTAGATAAAAGTCATTTCTTTGTTTTATTCTCTTAAACTAATTGTCATCCATGGATTAACCCTCGACCTGGTGGACAGCCCGGTTTTAACAAATGACCGCGTCGTGGCAACTGTCATGGCTCACTTCACCAACTATAAAACACGTATTTTACAATTCAACATTACGCCCACTTAGACTTGTCCTATCACAATAAATAAAACACCGTTGGAAAGCTAATGTTCCGTAGATGCATAATCATGCAGGAAAAAAAAAAAAAAAAAAAAAAATACCACAAAACGTAAAAAATAATATTCCAAAAATTGGTGAAGTTTGCATATTTTTCTGCGTAAAATCGTAAATTTAAACTGCGCCTTTTCGTAAAACGTGACGCCATTTTCCCCGATATGATTACAACTCTATTTATCTGTCATTTAAGTCAACTAAAACACTGTTCCATAGATCACATGTTTCTCTTTCTAACCGTAGATTACAAATTCTTCTGTGTCTCATAGATCCAGAGATATATCTATTTGACCAGAGAACAAACCTGACAACACGAAATTCATTTGGCATTCGCTGCACTTTACGAAATGACGAAATTCATTTTTCCTGTCAAAAAAACGACTTGTTCTTTACAGTATGTTGTAGGGGAAATTCCATTCTATAAGTTGGTACCACTTGATATAGGCAAATACTTACTTAGAAGGCCCAAACGAAGCAAATGTGTGACGTAAAAACTTTAATATTGGGCTTGGCGCATATTGTTTTGGGGTTAGATATTTGTTATTTTGAAGGTTTGTGTATACAAATTGTATATAAATTGTGTATACAAGTTAAAATATATGTGTTTTTATATCTAAAGTTTATGTTTTTGAGTGATAGTTTAGTTTTTGAACGGTTCATATTTGGGATAACCTAGGCCAATATTGTAAGTCTAGCCTATATGCACATTTTCTTATATTTAGTGTTTTATATGATTATACAAGTGAATATGTGTGTTATTCTTTGTAAAGTATATATTATCTTAGTAAAATCTAATGATTTTGTCTTAGTAAAATCTAATGATTTTGTCTTAGGCCTAGCTTTAGAAAGTTACTAATTACGTCTAAAAGGTTGACGTGTCACCCTAACCTTCAAGCATCAGAATACCAATTTTTGAAAAATCGTCATTTTTATTTAGAAAATGTAACATATTATTATTTTCCCCCCTAAATATATTCACAAATATCTTAGAAATCTCAAGTAATGGTTGAAAAAATTGCAAAAAATGTATTAGTATGCTTTTGATCACCATTTCTGTGAAATTTCTGCTCCGTTACTCTTTGATTTTTTGGTATTTGACCAAAAAACTCCAAATTTGATACATCTAACTTTTTTTTTCACTACACACCTACATTCTATGCACCTTTCTGGACATAATGATATATAGAAGTTCTGTATAAAATATATTTTACTATTTTTAATGTATTTTTGAAAAAATAAAGAGAAAATTCAGTTTTTACGTAAAATATTTTTTTAACATTTTTAAAATGTACAGTACTACCTCGTTTATCCGGACCTCATTCAACCGGATGTCCGGATTATCCGGATCGATCCAGAACAAAAAATAAAAATTTAATCAAGGATAAAATAAAGCAAAAGCTTAACGTTTCAAAATATTTTAATAATTACTGTATTTTGAATAATATTTTAAATAATATTTATAATATTTTGAAACTTTAAGCTTTTGCTTTATTTTATCCTTGAATATGGAGTTTCAACAAGAAATATCTGCTATTACATTAATGTTGATAAAAACGTGATTTCCTCAACACTACAGTGTCGCCTCGAGGTATTAGGGCGGGTTGTTGATGCACTGGGAAGAGAAAGTGGAGGAGCAATGACCTCTGCATCACCATCCCCCTACCCCGATGCGGCATGACAGTGACCTTGTCTATTGTCTATGCCGGCGGGTAACGGGTAGTCTATCACGTGCTAGCGACCGGAATACATCATTACCATATCATGCTGTGCCGTGTTTAGTGTCTTTACATTTTTGATCGGATACGGTTAATAGTATTTCAGGGTGTCTAGCGACCGGGAAAATCGGGAAAAGTCAGGGAATTTGAATTTTCTGGAAATGTCAGGTAATTTTTTAAAAAACTGGAAAAAAATAAAGAATGCCTGATATTTTAGAAAGTGTAATACAAAGACGATGCCTGTAACGGTCCTTAAAGAAAATGTACAACTGTGAAATAAATACAAACTAGGTGCATGTTTACAACGCATCATAAACCATCATGTCAATTTTACAACTTTATTGTTGTCGGGTTGCTAAGACTCAAGGGTGTAAATCAGTAAATATGAACATTTAGTCTCATCTTAAAGCGGTGCCGCCAGCTTTGGGAACCCCCGTTCTTTTGTTTTTGGCACATCACCAGTCGGGAGTATCGAGGACGTGAATGAGAATCGGCATAGTATTTAGAGGTGGGCGTTGTTACTGCTATTTATTTATATTCGTGTGTTAACGTTTGTGCGTGGAAATGGCGACGAAACGAAAACGTAATGTGCTTACAATGGCCCAAAAGTTAGACGCATTGAATCGTATAGACAGGGCCGCATTGAAATGTCACACCAAATTAAAACAGAGGAAGATAAATGACTTTTTTGTAAATAACAACTAAACCCTGTGTAAATTAAAAGCATGTGTAAATATTTCAGGTATGTAAATAAAATGTTTTTCGTCATTGTGTAATTTCGTGTATTGTGTAAATTGAATGACTGTGTAAATATTGTGTTTTTTTTATGACTTATAAATGGTAAGTTATCATTTTATATTTTGTTTTATTTATCTTTCTATAATTTTGGATTATCCGGATTTTTGATTAACCGGATCACTTCCGGTCCCAATTAGTCCGGATAAACGAGGTTGTACTGTAACAAATTTATATATTTTTTTCCTAAATATATTCACAAATAATACACAAAAATTGTGTAGCTATATCTTAGAAATAGGTAGTAAGCTATTGATTTTGGGTGATACAGGTTTTTCTGAAAAAAAGTTAATATCATTTTTGACATCTAACATACTTACTCCAAAACCGTTTCAAAAAAAATTTTTTTTATTACATAGATGAATTCTATGCATCTTTCTGAGAAAAATGATATCTTATAAGTTAGGTTTTGTATACAAATAATATATTTTATTAATTTTTAAACGAACGAAGAATTTTTAAGACAAATTAACATGCGCCAGATGGAGGGTTAATAGAAAATACCAACTTATTCAATATTTGAGGTTTTTTTATTTATATACTTATCCCACTCTATTTTACTTATATATTCTTCTAATAATTCGTAATTTATTGCAGATTCTTTTATTTTAAAATTTAACTTGATATTATTTGAAAATTAATAAAAATAAACAAATAAATGTGAACAGTTATTGTCAAGTGCCAATTCCAAATATTAGTGTTATTAATTATACAAGCTGCCACGAATCTAGTCTGTTGAGGGAGGAGTCCGTAGACAGCCTGACCTTGAAGAAACCAATAGGAACCGAGCAAGTTTGCCAATCACATTTTTTTTTGCAGTTACGTTCATTTAAGGTACTCGGAAAAATCATAGATACTGTATTTCATTTTGCATCGCAGTTGCAAGGAGCAAAATACGAAAATAAAAAAAAAAAAAAAAAAATCCGTAGGTGCTTTCCTTCCTTTAAACAAATCATCACAAATTACTCATGTAAAGAATTTTTTTTTTGACTAAATGAATAAATGTATGTTAGCAAATATTCAATTAAATAATAATATTAAACTAATATAAATTTTTGTACTGGGTTATTAATATTATTACAGGGGAAATAATTTTACCGTTAAAACAATAAAAGTTTTAAAAGAAATATGTAAGTATCACTGATTCAATGGTAAACATTACCACAGAGAAGCGGAATATTCAAAAATGGGTTTTTATTTTAACAATTGAGATGATAAGTATGTGTGTGTTTGTGCGTGTGTGGGGGAAAGTTTGTAATACTCTCTTGTCTGAGACATTACTAATGAAGTTGTAAATAATTACTACTTAACACTTTGTACGCTTTAAATGTATCAGAATGTAATGTATTTCTAGTAATAATGTTAATACTGACAAATTTTGTAATTAAATGAAAATATCAAATGATATGAAAATATTTATTATTCGGAAACGTTCTGTAGAGTCAATGCGTAAGCTGTATTTTCGCCTCTTTGTTTACAGTACTTTCAGACTATGTGTCACGTTAATTTCCTCAAACTCTTATCGGTATTCTTTATGGGAAGGTACGAAATATTATCTCTATAGCCTCTGGAAGGTGATAAACATCAGTGAATCCGTGGACGATCAAGTGAAGTGACCTGTTCGATTTGTGTGGATTTTATAGTTAGTTTCATTCACCTTTATTCCTTTGTCATTGTTATTAGTTAATAATAGTGTTTAATAATTTTTCTTAAGCATGGTAATAATTTATATTATTAAGAAAATTTAATAGATTTCAAAGCAATATATTCATTCAAATAAAGGACTTAAACATAATATATAATGTGAGATAAGTTTACAATCTTCAACCAAATTTGTTATATATTTCTTTTATAGGTTCATGTTTAAGTATGATAACTGATTTACGAAACTCTATTAGCATTGCAAGACATTGATAGCCTCGATCGCTGGCTAGCCTTGTGCAGGGTGTTGTCAGCACACTACTCTTACTTCCCTATTGGCCAACGGAAACATTCGTGATGGCTTGTATAGATAAGTTCTTTTGGCGAATACATGATTATAGCAAAAACACAAATCACCTCTTGTTTTTTGTAGATTCTTCAAATAAATACTTCAGTCTATTTGAAGCTATTACCAAACTATTTTCTTTAGTTAAATGATGTCTTTTGTTTAATTAATCAATGAAACTACTAGTCTTAATAGATTTCAATTTATCTTTATTTAAACACTGATAACAAATTATTTATTACATCTTTATTTTTTACAACAGACTAGATTTGTAAGAAATAAAATTTAATGTCAAAAACTCCAGCTAGTTAAATTGATTAATATTTCTCAAAGTTTAGTGATATCTGGAAATAAATATTTATAGAGCACATATAAATTGTATAGAGCATATGTAATTTTTAAAGAGCAGCTTGAGTTGACGCTTGTGCAAAGTTCCACCACTAACAAATTAATTTGAGAACAACATTAAATAGATAGGTTATGTAACTGTATACTGCCTAATAATGTTAGTTTATTATAAAAATATAAATATACATTTTCGTGATTTATTTTTAGAAACATTTTCAATCATAGTATTGTATACCCATGTGTCCAATAATTTGTATATAAGATGACTGATTATCCTGCCCAGGCAATTTTGCGAAAGTTAATCTCAGCTTTTTAACTCGCTTAAGTGAATTGCAAGACCACCCTTTTGGTTTATTTGAAATTTTAAGGGATAGAAGATCTCTAGTCATCTCCCAATAGTCAGAAAAATCTCTAACCTTTTGAACCCCATGTTGGTACATTTGAGGGTAGGGCAGTGACTGAATGTTCATCAATTTTCCTATAGACTCACAAGTGATCCAATAAAACTATTCATAATGTTCGAGATTTCGATGTTGTTTTTCATTGTGTTCTTAATTTGTTCGTAACATTACACAATGTTTTAATCTAACTAGTTCTGTTGCCATTGTGTATCATCCAGATGTTGTTTGTACAAAAAATGGTTATATGCAGCAAATTGTTGTGGTTGAAATAAGTGAATGTTTTTAATACAGATATTTTTAGTCATCTATCAAAAATAATAACATTAATACAGTACAACCTCGTTAAGTCGGACCAGCCGGGACCACGTTAACATAACGAAAATCCGTGTTAGCCGGAGAAAGAGCAGAAAACACAAAAAATGAAAATATACATACTGTACATACAATAATTTCCTTTATTACGGAGAAAAACACTTTCAAAATATTTACTCATCACAAAAATAAGTTTTTCTGATGTAAAATATCACAGTAAATGAATATTGTGATTAATTTATCAGTTTATGTTGGTGATAGTGGTTTATTATTAAATTGCTACAAACCACTGTTTTGGTAAATTAGTATTATTTTTAATTCTTATATATATGTTTAGTATTTATATTATAATATATTGTACAGTTAAATAGAATGTATTCTTTGTATTTTAGCTGTTGGAGATTCAGTAGCAGAGGATGAAGTGGTTTGCGAAATCGAAACCGACAAGGTAAATTATGTACAAGGTACTTGAGAGTAATTAATAGATTTTATAAATCAGGTTGAACGCCATTTATGGAACAAATAGTCCTATTTTTATTACAAATTTATTATCTCTTTCCGTATATATAAACAGTAAATTCGCGACCATCCAGTTTATTGTGTCAATCAACTGAGTCAGTTGAGCCAGATGTTGAAAATAAATCATTGTGCAATAAACACCCAAATTTGTGATAACTAAACATTAGTAGCATTTCATATGATGTTTAAATTTGTGTTTATTGACTTTGATCAAAGAATTAATGTTAGTTTGACCTAATTATGAAATTAAAGTTAAATAAAATATTGAAAATGTCTTAACATTTATTTAACTCTATAGTTGCGACTCGACCCCATTTAGGGTCGAGTGTTGATGCTTGGTTTAGACTCTAAAACACGTATTTTGCAATTCAACATTTCACCCATTAAGAATCGTCCTATCGCAATAAATAAAATACCGTTGAAAAGCTAATGTTCCGTAGATGTGATACCACATGTGTTTCTCTTTTTGCTAATGCAAAAAAAATACCACAAAACGTTATACATAATATTAAAAAAATTGGTAAAGTTTGCATATTTTTATGTGTAAAATCAAAGATTTGAATTGTGTGGTTGTAAGTAGAAATGACGCCATTTATTCTCATATGTTCACAAATTTATTTTTCTGTCAAACAGGTCGACCAAAACACTGTTCTATAGATCACATCTTTCTCTTTCGATCTGTGGTTTACAAATTGTTCTACGTGTCATAGATCGCGAAATATATCTATTTAATCAAAGTAGTAACCAAACGGAACGAATTTCATTTGGAATTCGGTGCAGTTTACTAAATAAGATAATCGATTACTCAATTGATATTTTATAACCGATCTTTTCAGTATGTTGTAGAGAAGATTTCATTCTACAAGTTGGTATTACTTGCTATATCCTAGAGTTTGTTTTAGGTTATAGTTTTTTATTTGGAAGTTAGCGATGTTTGTGTACTAAAATGACATGTGAAAGGCGTAGTGGGTATATGTGACTTGGGATTATATTTCTGTTATTCTGAAGGTTTGTTATATTTATTTATTATAAATTGTGTATATAAATTACAATATCAGTATTATTGTTTGTAGAATTTATTGTTTTGAGTGAATGTTATTGTCAGACATCAAATATTGAGGCTATCTAGAGATAGAGGTTATGTTGTAATTTGGTCTTCCTTTATAGCACATTTGTAGCAAAATACATTGTGTTTACTAATAAAAATAATTTTGTCCAATGAAAATTTTATAAATTGATTATGTTTTTACCAAAATGTATGCAAAATGTCTATAAATTCATATAGGCCTATCTATATGTGACCGTCTCCACTTCTTTTGACCAGCTGGAAGCTCCGGCTGGCTGGAGACCGCGTACACTTAGCCGAATCTTGTCAGGATGGGCCAAGGAGTCGGGTTAGGACGCTAATGAACGCACGCAACGCAAGTGAAATTAAATATTATATTTTATTATAAGACCGAATTAAAGATTACAGAAATTGATTACAATCTAAGAAAAAGACATAACGGCAAGATTAAGCCTTTAAAATGGCCGAAAAGCATACCGATGAATTTACTAGCACGTGGCCGAAAATGGACTGACCTCGTCCCGTGGCGGTCTTCCGTCTAGCGGCTCTCGGACAAGACTCGCGCCAGACTCTCGGAAAAAGACTCACTGTCGGCTCGCTAGCTCAAGGCCTCCACTCCTCGTCTCTCCCCTCCCCTTCTTCTACGTCATATTGCACTGCTCATCAAAATCGCAAGTGCAATTCATATTTTAATAATTAAAATCCCTTTTCAATATATTCTAATTTATTATTATTAGGATTTTGGTTTGGTGGGCTCCTTGGCTGGGCCACATCACCCCCCTCCATACAATTCGAGCCGCACCACTCGGCTCGCTGTAAAGTGGTGGCTAATGTGACACTCCACTCATAAGCAAAAAAAAAATTTTTTTAAATCGCCAAAAATATACTACAAGATTCCCTTAAATTTTGAAAGAAGAAAGAGAAAATACGAACGTGAGGTCAATTCATTGCTGCCAAATGCTTTCAAAGTCCCCATGCGCCTTAATTAAAATTTTGAAATCAGTTAGCAATCTGCAAATAGGTGAAGACAATATAGTCTCCTAGCGACTATTACCCCATCTTATTATAAAATTGATTGATGTAAAACGAAATGAGTGTCCATTTAGGCATTTTTTTTTTTTTTTTTTTTTTTACACTGCATTTACCCCCCTTGAATCAAAAAACGAAAACCAAAATAAAATTTTGTTGTGTTTTACCACCTGGGGTGCGCATCTGCGGTCTTAAAGAGAGAAGTGTTCTTCTGTTACTTTCCTTTGATTGCTTCGCTTACAATCACTAAAATTTCAATATTTTATTCAGACTTAAAAATGATGTATTCAAAATGTATCTGTTATAGGATTAAAAATCACCATGGCTTCATTGTGGGGATGCTCGGTTTCTGCATGGGCAACCTTACAGCACTTTGCTGTTACTCTAAATTGATGTTTGGTTTGTTAACAATTGAAGGGCACCCTTTGGGTCCCTTCCGTGCCTTGTCCTTTTGGACAAAGGCACTAGGCCTCTATAACAACTGTTGCTGGCATGATGGTGACATCTTTACATCCATTTCCCCACTACAGACCCGCCCCCGAAATCTACCATGGTGTTATCCTAAGAGACTTATTAAACCTACTTCAAATTACTTTCCATTATATTACTTATTCTTTATATTAAAAAACTCAAAACAAAAACTTTAATATTTTAACTTTATTACCCATTTAGTGAAATTATTTTATATCCATTACTCCAATCTATTATTATTTTATCATTTAAAACAAAAACTTTTAATACTTTTAGACTTCTAGCAATCTTAAACAATCAAAATATCTAACTCTCTTTACAATCTTGCCTTCTTTTTTCAAAGTTCCTTTGTCCTTTCCAAATTACATCTTATTTGCACAAATTATGACTTTTACCCTTAACTATATAAATTTATTCCACCAAATTGTTACTTAAATTATTGCCTAATGAGTTTTTGAGTTTTCCAAACTTCGGGGATTTGTCCTGAATCATGGAAAATTTTCCTTTTTTTCAGAAAAAAATTTCCTTGATACGCCTTTCCCCTTATGAATGATCTCTAATCCTTCATACGCTTGGAAAAAACAAATTTTGTAAACTTACTTATTAAAAAAAAAAAATTTGTCTTTTTGGGTGTTTTTTTTAGTGTCTTTTGGGTGTCTTTTTGGGTTTATGTTTATGGGACGAGGTCAGTGAAATGTATTTACTTTAAAAAAATAAAGGAATTTAAATTTTAAAACTTTATTTTTAAATTTAAAAAAAAGGAATTTTTTTAAAAACAAATACATAATTTAGGGCGTTAAATTTAGTTAGAATTCAAATAAATATCTGTAATTCCTTACCTGAGTTGCGCTCGCTGTCCTCTCCCAAAACAGAGACGGTCGGATCCCACTTCTGACACCAGTTGTGACCGTCTCCACTTCTTTTGACCAGCTGGAAGCTCCGGCTGGCTGGAGACCGCGTACACTTAGCCGAATCTTGTCAGGATGGGCCAAGGAGTCGGGTTAGGACGCTAATGAACGCACGCAACGCAAGTGAAATTAAATATTATATTTTATTATAAGACCGAATTAAAGATTACAGAAATTGATTACAATCTAAGAAAAAGACATAACGGCAAGACTAAGCCTTAAAAGTGGCCGAAAAGCATACCGATGAATTTAATAGCACGTGGCCGAAAAATGGACTGACCTCGTCCCGTGGCGGT
Organism: Aphrophora alni; assembly: GCA_963513935.1. Classification (NCBI taxonomy): domain Eukaryota; kingdom Metazoa; phylum Arthropoda; class Insecta; order Hemiptera; family Aphrophoridae; genus Aphrophora; species Aphrophora alni. Next base: position 125,819,744 of record OY740768.1, on the reverse strand, counting down.
CTTCCGTCTAGCGGCTCTCGGACAAGACTCGCGCCAGACTCTCGGAAAAAGACTAACTGTAGGCTCGCTAGCTCAAGGCCTCCACTCCTCGTCTCTCCCCTCCCCTTCTTCTACGTCATATTGCACTGCTCATCAAAATCGCAAGTGCAATTCATATTTTAATAATTAAAATCCCTTTTCAATATATTCTAATTTATTATTATTAGGATTTTGGTTTGGTGGGCTCCTTGGCTGGGCCACATATAAATAGAGATAGGTTATGATATATCTGGTTTGACCATATTAGCAAGTTTCCATTAGTTTATATATCAAAATAATTTTGTCTAATGAAAATTTTATAAATTGATTATGTTTTTACCAAAATGTATGCAAAATAAATAAATTTATATAGGCCTATCTATAATTTTTTTTTATTGGTTTATATACCTATTTCTGTGGAATTTTGCCTCTGTTACTTTCCGATTATTTGCTATTTGACATAATAACTCCAAATTTTTTACATCTAAAAGTTTTTGCATTACATACATAAAATCTATGTATCTTTGTGAGAACATAGGTAATAAAAACTTGGGTTTTGAATAATAATTATATTTTTGGTGAATTTTTGAAAATAGTTACCAAATATTCACTTTTTACGTAAAAATGAACCATGTCTAATGAAAATTTTATAAATTGATATTTCTTTTTAGCAACTTTTATCCACAAATATATTACAAATCTCCAGTAATACTTCAAAAAATTCAAAAAAAAAAAATTGTATGCTGTACATTACCATTTCCGTGAAATTCTTCCCTCCGGTACTTTCCGATTTTTTTGCTATTTGACATAATAACTCCAAATTTTTTACATCTAACATTTATTTTTCACTACACAGCTGAATTCTATGCATCTTTCTGAATATAATGATATTTAGAAGTTGTGTTTGAAAAAAGGTGGTAAGCTATTGATTTTGGATGATACAGGTTTTTCTGAAAAATGTTAACTTCATTTTTTGACATCTAACATACTTACTCCAAAACTGTTTAAAAAAAAAAATATATATATATATATTACATAGATGAATTTTATGCATCTTTCTGAGAAAAATGAGGTCTTATAAGTTAGGTTTTGTATAATTTTTTTTATGAATTTTTTAAGAAAACAACTTTTACAAAACCTCTAACATACACCGGTTGCTGGGTTAAACAATCTAATGAAGATCACATATATTGGACAGCAGATTTCTTGTATTTATCATTCACATTTAACAGTAAATAGTTATAAAATTACACAACTAATCATAAATCAAAATAAAAACTAATGACACCAATAAAATCTAAAAAGGTGCATAAGCAACTGATCATGTTAGATATCTTCTGCCACAGACAATATTATACAAGTGGTATACTCTCTTGTCTGTACTTTTGGCCATAATTTTCTTTTAAACCTAAAAAAAAAAGTTATATAAATTGCTGCTAATATAGCTACTACAATGATCTTTTTGTCATTAAAGCAATTCAGATGGCAAGCATATATAATTATTTGGAATATAAAAACTTCACAGAAAATGTATAATATGGATATGGGCATACCATGTCATAAGTTTGTAGACTAAATATGCCAATTGGTTGCGTTGGGTAGTCTTGAGTCTGATATAGGCCTATATCCCTTATTTTAGCCATAAAATAATATGAAATTTTTGCATTGTTTAAAAAATATGAGCTTCTAACTGTGTTGAAGTAAAACATTATATGAAATGAAAGAGAAAGAAAAAAACAAAACGAATACTGTTATAATCCAGTTTATTATCACTACCTGTTTTGACCTATAATGGATATGTACAAGTGACGCTAAATTCAATTCAATTTTATTAGTCCTTTAGACAAATTTCGTTTGTATAAAACAGGTCAAATATAAATATACAAGTTGAAGTTGTTAAACAACAATAACAACAAATTAATATCACCCCTAAAGTAAAATGTATTAATAATTTACAATATAGACTATATTTAAACTTAAAATTATATATCTTAATTTACAACTCATAATATAAATCTATTTATTAGGCACCCACAGATATAATTGTGGAGCTATTGTCAATAACATAACACATTTAATTACAATAACAATAATAAATAATTAGAATACAAAAACTAGATAGCATATCAGAGTGAATAACCCTATATTACAATCTTAATTTAAACAACATTTAAAATATTTAGCTACAGTACAGCTCCAATTCATTGTTCCGACTATTACATTCTAACTATTACTGCTTCAAACTCTTCCACCAAATAAGCAAGCTGAGTAGCAAACAGCTGTCACCAAATATTACACCAAGCTTGTCTTAAATAGGGAATCCACATTACATCCTTTATGTGGTCGGGAAGCTTATTGAGAAGTCTAATGGTAGAATGTGTTGGATATCTTCGAAACACTTTCAATCAGTGTTTATTCACACGAAAGTCATTTTATGACGGCTATCGTGTAAATGTCCGACCAAAACAAATAGTTTCTAAAATATAGCTTCTAGGAAGTGTAAGAAATCCAAGCTTTCTGAAAGCACTTTTCTTCCTCAATCTACATATAAGCCTAAACAGCACTTTTATCCAAAATGAAGAGACTTCTGAAGTGGACACCAGCACAATTTCCCCAAATAATACCTATACCATAGGTCAGGTGTGGTCATAGTTTGCTATCTTCTTGACGTCTAATGTACATACATGTCATAGAATGATTTCACAAGATACCTGTAGTTATAACTTCTTGCACACCTTACTGACATGATCTTCCCAGGTCAAGTCACTATCAATAACATTCAGTTGAACCCACAGCTTTTGGCTTCTCCTCTCTTAAGAATTACAACTAGCTCACCCCTGTAAGATGCAGATTATAAAGAATATGAATTAAAATTAGATTTTCTTGGATTTATTATTAAATTGATCTCATTTAGGTACTGGGAGAGAAATTTAACCAGTTGAAAGGTTTCATCTCAAGTTGTTCTACTGTTTTCCCTCTAAAACAAAAAGTTATATCATCAGCATATTGGACAAGGTGTTCTTTGCGATCAGTAGTTCCACACCATTTATTTATATAAAATAAACAGTAAAGGCTCAACCAAGTACTGAGCCCTTAGGAACACCGTACTTCTAATAAATTTTATTTGACAGATTGCCTGCAACTTATACAGACTGAGACTTGCCAGTCAGTATGACTGAATCCAGCCCAGTGAATACCCTGAATCCCATAATTTTAAAGAATCATGAACATAGTTGTGAAATTTATACAATCAAAGCTTTAGAGAGGTCCTTAAGAATAGATAGGGTTTTACAATTGCTATTCAAATTCTTAGATATGAAATCTATCAGAACACAACACCATTTGTACTCTCTTAAGTCAAATTGAACAGAAGAAAGTATAATATTAATTTTGAGAAACATTATCACATGTTTTTAAATTATTTTACTCATAACTGGTAAAAGATATATTCACATCAAGAGGGTTTTCCCTTTTTAAAAATTGGTATAATTTTGCCCATTTTCAGAGTCTCAGGGAACACTCCACTTTCAAAAAATTCATTTAGAAGAACAGTTAGAGGATTGGAAATTTCTGCGCCACACTGCTTAATCAAACAGACAGACAGAAATATCATTAATATCTGTAGATTTTGATGTTTTTAATTTGTTAATCACAGTTATTACTTCCCGCTTAGTTACAGGGGCAAGAACATTGAGTTAACAATAAAACTGGGGAGTGAAAGTTATGCTGAATTTGGACGCATTATTTTCTGTGACTTTGGTTAAATGTTCTTGGTATTAAAGTTTTCCCTTCCCAATATAATTCAAAAATAACTCCTCTGTTAGGTTTGTCCTGTTTAGGATTAATTATTTTCCAGGCAATTTTTGTGATATTAGATGAACTAGTAATTAAAAAAAAAAAAAAATCAAGCTTTAACAGTTTTGATTATTTTTTAATACTTTCTAAAGAATATTTAAAGGTCTCGTTTGAAGTATTTTTATTTATTTCAGCATAAAATTTTAATTTTTATCTTGAAACTGAGATGCCCCGAGTAATCCAATCTGTTTTGTCCCTACACTTATTTTTTGTATTTTTAACTAAAAGGTACGTAACATCTATATGGTGGTATAAGGAGAGACTTGAATTAAAAACTACAGTAAGTTTGGTTGACAATTTATCCCACGACTCATTGTGAATAATAGACATTATTTTAGAAATGCTATATTTTCAGCCGAAGTTAGCTTTTTAAATGTACTAGCATGTTGGATTAACACTGGTTTTAGGTTGTTGACCTGTACAAATTGTGCATAATGATCAGATATAGCTGATTGAATTACATACACTAAAACACAATCAGAAGGGATATTTGACCCTATATTATCAATTGCAGTCACAGAGAGCCAATCATGTTGGACTGTCCACCAGCCAGCCCAGCTCGTATAATTCAAGTATGTGGGCAATCATTTTGTATGTGGGCAATCACAATATTAATATTTAAATCACCAATCAAATAAATTAAAATTTCTTACTAAAAAGGAAGTTTAGTAATCTATCTAGATTATCAAGCAATAAATTATTGATACTTTTAGGCGAACAGTATATTCCCAAAATAATCCAATTCCCATCATTTAAACTATTGTTAATTTCTAAGCCTGCAATTTCAAAAACCCTTTCCCCACAATTTTCTATGAGTAATTTAAATATTTTTATTCCTTCTTTGATAAAAAATGCTTTTTCAATCTATTCCTCCTAGCTTTTGTCCTACAAAAGTAATTTAACAAAATGTAATATTTAATTTGAAAACAGTGAATATTATGATTCTGAAAACCATGTTCAGTGACCACTAAGCAATCTGGGCCCTGTTCCTTACATAATATTTCAAGATCTCATTTATTGGTAGCCCATTGTGGATTTTGATGCAAAACACAAAGACCTCTATCACTATCTAATTTCAGAGGCTGTGTCTGTATTGAGGGTTTGGAGTGTTGAACTGTATTGAATTTGACAACAATTTATATTTGCATCCAATTGATCCCTAAATAAGATTTTTCACACTTATTACTGAAAGATCTAAAAAAGATTTGTTATTTTTACATGACACCACACTATTTTCAACACTATATATATATAAACTGAGGATTGACATTGTGGATTTCCCTGGGAGCACTGTTGAAATGGTTTGAATAGATGAGATTCAGGAATAGGTGTAGATGTTGAAACAGGTGTCATCACTGATTGTTCTGGCAGATCATTGACATCACATAAGTCTGTTTTATCAAATGTAATCATAACTGAAGCTGCCGAGTTGTCTATAACCTCTTTCAAAGTGGTGTGTTTGGTTTTGTGAATACAATGACTTCCATCTCTGATCCTCTGATCACAAATATTCAGAGAGAAATATCCGGCAGAAACGAGAGTGACTGTTTCCCACAACTAGTAATCTATATATTTTTTAAAGTGTTTTAACATCATAAGGCTCTTCATTGTTGATTGATTTGTTTTTAGGAAACAAACATTGCTGCACATTATCATTATTATTTTTTACTGTTGCCTTGATAATCTTAATTTTCTCTTTACATACGTCTTCAATTTGATACCATGAAATTTTGTATTACTCTGTATCGTGTTGAATTTGTTTTATTACTGCATCTTATCATTTTTTTTTTCTTATTAATTGACCCTCAGGGGTCACTACTTCATTCTCTTCTAGTTGTTTGTACTACTTGCTAATTGTAGTTGGTTTTTTAATTTAGTTTTTTTTTCTTTTCACACAATCTTCAACTTTTAATTATCAATTATAACAATATTGTTCAAATAATAAGATATTTTGTCTATAAACAAAAAATGAAACAAAGAAAATACAACTGAAATAAAAACATTATTTATAAAATAAGCCCAAAATGTTCTGTGAACAATATTTGAGCATTCAGACTTATTTTTCATCCTTTGTGTAGGGAATGGATTAGTGTATAGTGCTATAAGTTTTATATATGTTTGAAAAATTTTGTACCATATTTTAGCACATTTATTTACAAGAGCATATGAGTTTGCTCTAAAATACAATATTTTATGAATATATTTAAAACTAGGTATGATGTAAATTAAATGCTAAAATTTGATGTATGTTTTTCAGACATCAATTCCTGTACCATCACCAGGTGCTGGAGTTATTGAAGAACGTTATGTTGAAGATGGTGCCACCGTGAAATCAGGACAGAAACTATTTAAGCTTAAATTAGGTAAGACTGTACTTTACATATTTTATGAGTTTAATTTGGAACAATAATCTTACTTTGTATTTATCAAACATTTTTCCAAGGTTGGCAAATATTTTTATTGCCAGGGAATTGCGGAATGAGATAATCTTTATTCTGAAGCGGTAATGAAAGACACTTTGCTGATATTTCGTTTTTAGTCTTTGAGTAACTACAGTATAACGATCTCAAAGGATCAACAATTGATAAATAATTAATTAATGTCTAGTATAAAATATTAAAATAATAATAATCGATAAAAAGGTTAAAATTAATAAATAATTGTAAGAATAAGTAAATTGGGACAAAACACATGTTACCAAGCAAACTATACCGACAATAGCAGCTGCAAAGTTAAGTTGGGGAGATAACGGTACTAATTTGAAGAACGTGACAAATACAAGGAAAGAAAACATTATGTTACCAAGCAAACTATACCGACAATAGCAGCTGCAAAGTTAAGTTGGGGAGATAACGGTACTAATTTGAAGAACGTGACAAATACAAGGAAAGAAAACATTCTGTTTTCTTTGAGGGAAGAAAGTTCGCCGACATACATAAAAAAAGGCACGGTAAAAGTAAAAAACATAACGGAGTTTTGCTACTCGAAGCAGCTGCGTATCATAAACAGGGAACCTAGAAAAAAATGAGAAAGTAAATACCTAATGGTATCTCCGAGGGGCGAAGTCAACGTACGTTAAAAAAAATAACGTTTTTAGAAAGTTTGGATGTCCAATCAGAAGAGACCTGAGTTTAAAAAAATTAGATATAGACCAATAGGCGAGGAAGACGCGGAACTTGGAAATCGGGAGAGGCAAGATCCAACGGGAAGAAGAGTCAGTCTAAAACTGGAGGTGAGAGTGTGTAGGTCTTGGCCTGGAGCTGGGAATCAGAGTAAGGAGGTGTTAAGAGTCTTAAACTGAGAACCTGAGGGTTTAATTCAAAGTCGTCGAATAACTTAAAGGCAGAGTTGCCACAAAATTTAGTAGTTTTGTTGTTTTGTAATAATAATTAAGGTCAAGGAGTATTAAAGTTGTAAAGGAAGAGGAGAGAATCATCGCGTCGAATTAAGAGTTAAATTGAGAACGAGTAAGAGACCAAGCAGCGTTTAGCGGAAGTAATACAAGGGATTCACCATTCGTCAAGGAACCAGGATTGCAGCATCCGACCTCCCAGGATAAGGATATACATGTGTTTAGTGCGTCGTTAGTGAAGAAAGAGAAATTAAATAAATAAAAGCAGTGGGTGATTGTGTTTGTGTACAAGTGCCAAAAGGGGACGAGGCGTAACTGTTGATAAGTACCAAAATTTATAATTGATAATCATTTAGAATCTAGTATTTCACTTTGATGAGTCATAAAAGTTCCCATGCCCGAGATTAAGAGTAAAGTTTTTATAAATTAAATTAAGAGAAAGTAATTGAGCTAGCCGGCAAAATAAAAGTAATTTGAAAATAATATAATTAAATTAAAGAAAATTGTTTTGTAATAGATTTGCTATAAATTAATAAGAACATTAAGACAAAATCTGTAGAGACATTCGTAGAGTTTTATGTAATTTGAATAATAAATTAAGATTTTAAAATTGTCAACAATTAAATATTGTGTATTAGCATAAATTAGTTTTTTAAAGAATGAAAGTGTGAAAGAATGAGTAGTCTTAAGATTGATATGAATATTTAATTGAATGTGATTCTTGTTATATAAATAACTAGATGAGAATAAATCCAGAAGATGGTTAAAAAGTAGAAGTTGTTTGTGGAATTAATTTAATTCAACCATCCTAGTTTTGGTAAGATTTCGATAGAAATCAAATAAAATTATTTGTCAGAAATAGATTAGCGCAAAATAAGTGTGGCTAATAAAGATTAAGTTTAAAAGTAAATTCATAAATGTAAATTAATTCAAAACAAATTAATGCAATTCAAATTAAAGTAAAAGTAAATAAATGGTAAAATAAATAAATAAAGGTAACATAGGTGAAGTTACAACAGTATTGCCAAACTCATTATTTTTTAAAGATAGGTTTATTTCTCTGTTTATAGTTTTAAATAAGTAATCATATGTTGTCTTAATTTTGACTTTTCATTTATTAATTGTTTTTATTTTTATATATTATTTTATTAATATATTTAGTCTAATTATTTTAATATATTAATAGTCGATTATCAATTGGAAAAAATGAATGACATATTATCTAATGGAGAATACAAAATTAAGTGAAAATATTGCAATAAATTGTACTTCAGCTAATAAAATAAACAGTTACATTTCTTAATCATAGTTCATAAAAATCCAATTTAGCCACTCTCATCTTAAAAATATATTGTTTAATTACTAGTGATTATATAATGCTTTTAAGAGTTTATAAAATAGTACAAATTACCATTTAAGAAAACTTACAAATTTATAAACATAAAAATGAATTAATATATGAGCATATCTAAGTAATACAAAAAATAATTTCTTATTTGGAAGAGCAGAGAAATAGAGAAATGAACCTAGTGTCAAAAATTTAAAAATAAAATTAAAAAGTTTAGCAATCTAAACCCTCAAAAACCCCAGAAGAAATATAACAACACAATTTTGGCCTTATATATAAAGTCTTCTCATCACTGTTGAAGTTATAACTTTTAATAATATATCATAATCTTATCCTAACCCCTAAAATTCCATAAATAGCAGTGGCAGATTATTTCTATTATATAGTTATTTTAAAGCAATTTACATTAAGAATCAAGGAGTACAGGGTTCTACCATTATAACTCCTACTCCATGACTCTATGACTAAGAGATATAGTGTGTCTCTTGCTGTCTCTATTAATTAATACCAATTTTTTCATGGCAAAATCATCTTAACAATTTTAAGTGTATATTAAGGCTCTCATTGTTTAGTACTAAACTTTTGTTTCCAGATATAACCTCTCTGTCATCATCACTTTATAAAAAAAGAAGAAAAGATAATAAAATAAAAATCCATAGCCCCAAGGTCTTTGTCCCACCTGTGCACTTTCTGTTAACCTGATAATACAATATAATTTTAATTTCAATAATTAACATCACTTTCACTTTAGAATCTACTGTAAGTATGTTATCGACAGTCTATCTAAAAAGAGGCCTGTGTTATATCTTAAAAACAAATACACTCCTTAATAAAACATATATCCTTGTAATAGAACCCTTCAACTATATAACACAAATGTTAATTTGAAGGGAAGTTTCAATAGAGGCAGTTTTCTATGTGTCCTTTTTTGGACAATCATTTTAAATGCACTACCATATTGTTTTTTATATCTCCTTTAAATTTTGTTTTAATGCAGTATTTAAACTACAGAGGTTAGGAGAAAAGTTTTTCTAAACCAATGTTCACCTGTCTTTGCTAACAACTGATTGTTGTTGTTACAAGTTAAGATATTGGATATTGTTTCTTTTCCTTTTGTAATAAAAATGGAAAAAGAGCCAGTTTCCAAACGAAAACCTGCAATATACAGCAGTTATAATTTAAAACATGAATCTTCAAAAATAAAAAAGTCCATGGTAAATGTACAGAAATTCTGTTGGAAATGTTGTAGAAACACAAATACAAGACGACGTTTCAATGACTAAGTCATCATCCTCAGCTGCTACATGCACACAAACCTTACTAAGAGTGAATTGTGACTGAGAAAGCCAACAACTGCCTGTTTCATTACGAGTGATTCATATCATGCACTAGCGCAAAGGAGAGCACCTTTTAATACTATGATACATCGTCTCCTGAATATCCCTGAATCACAGGATAATTTACAAAAAGGAGAATGCATATATTTGGTGAGGTTCCAGTTTTCAATGGCTACTCAACAAAGATGGTGGATGTTATTCTGAGTAAAGCTAAGTTCCGGTGAGATGGAGTATCGAGAAGTATTCTTAGTAGAGCACAAATAGAGTATGGGATGGGTTAAATTAACATATGGACCAATTGCAATATAGTAGAGGGTTATTTTAGGAGACACTTGGTCAAGTAGATGGCTATGGTTTCCATTAACAAGTTGTCTGGTCTTTTGGGTAATCCATATGACCAACTTACAAAGAGTATAAAGTCTTGGAATCTACTCGATACAGTGTGAGAAATAGTCTCTTAAATATATTGGCCAAATGAGGCGCAATATTCATACTAGAGGTAAGGAACATTTTTACTATATTTGTTATCTCAGACCAGAGAAGTCCGCGATGGATAAACATTGTTTGGACTCACTTCATGGTGAAAAATGTAAGCGATTTTAGGACATTGGATGCTAGCGAGATATGTTTTTCATAAAAAAATAAAACAAAAAACAAACATTGTTGTAGATAATGAAATGGCCCTAATTTATCACAGCTTTCTTGGTTTAGGATTTTGTATAGGTTTGAAAAAAAAAGTTTATGTCCTTTACTCTATTATGTGTTTATGTGCTTGTGTTGTGACTATATGTATGTTTGTTTCTATGTTTATTTTACAGAATTCTATATTTCAATCGTTAATTTAATTTTATGTTTATTGTTTCTGTTTATTTAATATTGTTTTGTTTATTACTTTTTTAATATTTTGTGGTGACATATAATTATTTTTGTTCCTTTTTCTTTTTAATATGTTGTGTATATTTGTGTGTGTTATATATTATGTTAGTTTTAGAAGGTTTCTTTATTTATTTTTAGTTTATTTTTGCATGTTATATTAATTTGGTTTTAAATGTAGTTGTTTAGTTATTTATTTTTCTTTCGTATATGTTTTGAGTGTATGTAATTTATATATTTTTCTTGTTTGAAGTGTTTTTTGTTTTGTTGTCATTTTCACTATTTTTTATTGTTGTTACTATTCATTTTTATTATTTTTATTCATTTATATGATGTTGTTTAAAATATTTATATATTTTTCTACGGTAGTTTTAATAGGTTTTTTTTTTTGCATTCAGTTTATCATTTCATCTTTTTTATTTTATTTTATTTATTTATTTTTAATTCTATTTATCTTCTTTATTATACATATTATTATTTCTTTGTTTTTGTTTCGTATACTGTGTGTTAAAAAAGTATGGAACCACCTTTTTATCTCTTGAATGGATACAGACAAAAATTGAGATGAGATTTAGTATATGGTTGTACAATGTTTTTGTCCATCTTTTGTGATTTAATGTAATTTTTTTCAGCATGAAGGGACGGCCCATAGAGGGTGCTGTAAAAATTTCTTATGGAACCTTATGTTGAGTGGCACATCATTTAAAAGCTCATTTTTTTCTGAAGAAGGAGCAGCAAGTTTCATCTCAAAAGAATCACCTTGTCAAAAATGGCGACTGTTCAAAGTTTCAAAACATTGATATCTTGTTTGGTATTATCTGTTAAAACTAAGTTAACACACTATTGATGTTTAGCCCAAATGTTTTTGGAAAATAAATGTTTTCGGCAAATAATGGTGTTTATGATTAACTTCAAATTGTTCACATTTGTTGATAAATGGCTTGTATAGCCTTTAAAACGAAAATTACAGATTAAATGATCCTGATAACTAATAGTCACTTTTTCTTTAACAAAAAATGGTTGCTTGTTTTGGAATATTGGGTTTCCTAAGCTTCTTGTATAAGCATTTAACCTTTCTTCCAGTTTAACCTTTCTTTGTGGTTACACCTTACAGGTGTAGAGAGTTAGGATCTAGAGTACATACTTCTCGGTTTTATTCTGAAATGGCATACTGTCCTTTGAAAAAGTAACATTATTAATGTCAGGTCATATCGTGAAGTCCGGGACTTGTTTAATGATTTATTTCCAAAGAGGAATCCAGTATCTCATTCAACAGTCATAAAAACTGTTCAATATTTAGAATTGACAAGCAGTGTAGAAAACTGGAAGACCAAAAAGTGCAACTGACAATGAACATTCTTGAGATATTTTGCAGAGTTTTGTGGATCAGCAGCTCTAAACAGTAGGCATAATTTAATTAGGTACCTAATGTTTTAAAAGATAATAGTTTTAATTAAATAATTATTTCAAGTGAAAAATATACGACCTAGACTGGGAATCAAACTTTGACTTTACGCGCCAATGCTCTACCAACTGAGCTATCCTTGATCGCTTCCCAGCGTAGGGCATAGGGTGCATAAAGCCAAAGGTCCTGGGTTCGATTCCTGGTCTAGGTCGTATATTTTTCACTTGAAATAGTTATTTAATCAATAATACTAGCTTAGTAAAATAATGTATAAGTGTTAAAATCAATAAATTAAAGTTTTAAGCCCTACAAAATCCATTTATTGCATGAACTAGAAGAAGATGATTTTGATAGAAGATAGGAGTTTTGTGAACTCGTGATGAACAAGTGTGATAGAAATCATACTTTTTTAAATTCTAGTTTTTCTGATGAGGTCTCTTTAACTCTAAATGGATACGTAAACCGACACAACTGGGCTAGTTGTGTCCATCCACCATGGATGGTGGATCCATCCTCATTGGATGGTGGAGTCCACATTCAGCATCCCCAAAAAGTAAACTTGTGGGCAGGTATATTTGGATGCCATGTAATAGGCCTTTTCTTTATGGATGGTAATTTGAACTTTAACGTTTATCTAAATATGCTTCAGAGCTATTGAAAGTGTATGAGGCCAACACTTCCCTACCATTTTGTTTCAGCAGGGTGGAACACCTCCTCACTATGGAATACAAGTATGACAGTACTTTCGTGAAATGTTCCCACAAAAATTGATTGGGCGGAAAGAAGCGGTGCCCTCAAGATCACCTGATTTGTCACCACTTGGCTTTTATTTTGGGGACATTTGAAAAATAATGTGTACAAAACAAAACATTATGATTTAGACGAGCTGAAATAACGAATTGTACTAATAAGCTTAATTAAGATAAGAAACAAGCCTAATTTATGAAAAAGCATTACACTACGCTATATCAGCTTTGCATACTCGTATTGCATACTGTCAGACTCTGGAAGGAAAACATTTTGAACATTTATTATAACCTTTTATTTACTTTGGATAGTGGATTCCCATGTCTTTATTTAAAATCTGTAAGTTATTATTTTTTTTCAATTGATAGCTTTATTGATATTTAAATAATCTTATTTAAGAAATACAATTTTATAACTGGCTCGTATAGCGTTAAAACATAAAAAGATTCTGACAACTAATATACCAATGTTTTGAACCAGTCGCTATTTTTAATAGGGTGGTCCTTTTGAGATGAAACTTGCGGCTCCTTCCTCAGAAAAAATAGGCTTTAAAATGATGAGCCACTCAACTTAGGGTTCCATAAGAAATTTTTACGACACCCTGGATGGGCCGTCCCTTCACGTTGAAAAAAAATTACATTAAATACCAAAATATGCGTAAAAACATTGTACAACCATATACTAAATCTCAATTTGTTGTCTATACCCATTCAAAAGATAAAATGGTGGTTCCATAGTTTTTTTAACACATATATTAGATCTGATTTTGTTTTATAGTTTTCGATGTGTTATATTTATTTTTGATTATTACAATATATGTTGGCATTGTATCATAGAATATGTTGTGATGGTATTGGACTTAAGAGCGTGGTTAAGCCGCTTCCTCTTGTTATAAAAGTGAGGCTTTGGCTTCGATAGTTACAGTCTACTGTCAGTAAGGTTTGTGTGCATGTATCAGATGAGGATGATGATTTAGTCATTGAAACATTGTCTTGTATTTATGTTCACAAATATAGTGATTTTGTGTGTGGAAAATTGTGTTTTCATTCATTTGGTTATTGAAGTTTCCACAAGTGCAAGTCATAACAGTTGGTTAATTTATTTGTTGTAACAGTTAAAAGAATAAAGGTAATCCAAATCAAAATAACTGATGCTACTGGTTTACAGGAGAGACTTGTTATGTACAATTACCATCCTCATAAATTAATTGAATGATGACATATTACTCCTAATGGTTATTGATTTGCAATAAATTTCAAGGGAGACTAGTCATACCTGTGCCCATAAAACTATTTTTAAATACTTTGAAAACCCATTAAAACCCTCTACCTTATATTTAAAAAAAAAAACATTATAAAGAAAGTACTAACAACATTCTAACACCACCTTATGAACAATACTTTAAAATGTTAAAAATACACTTTCAATGTGGTTTTAATAGGCCGAAGATGGATTCATGTGATTTCCATACCAAGCACACTGAGAAGTTAATTAGAGACCAACATGGTCCATGCACTGTTCAGTATCAAATTCACAAAAGACAAAGTCTGCTAACAAAGTACTTAATTTTGGAATTTGACCTCATAGTCAAAACTATCCAATTCATCGAATCAATGTGAACTCACAGTTATAAAAGAGTATACTGTAGCTTTATTTGTAACAGTTGAAAGAGAAATTGGTTATTAAAAGTTTATGGATTTTACAGGAGCTGGCGGAGCTAAACCTGCAGCAGCAGCTGCCCCTAAACCTTCAGCACCAACTCCCGCACCAGCAGAAGCAGCCCCACCTCCACCTCCTCCACCATCTGCTCCAGTGTCTGGAGGACCGCCTTCACCTCCCAAGCCTGCACCTCCCCCACCAGCCGCACCCCTCACTTCCATACCTGTAGCTGCCATTCGTCATGCTCAAGCGATTGAAGCCGCCACAGTCAAGCTACCGCCAGCTGACCCAACAGCTGAAATTGGAGGCACAAGATCAGAACAAAGAGTTAAGATGAACAGAATGAGACAGCGTATTGCACAAAGGTTGAAGGAAGCACAGAATGTAAATGCTATGCTCACAACATTTAACGATCTTGATATGAGGTTAGTCTGATTATTGTAATCATTTGATCAACTGGCTCAGAAATATTTTGCTCATAATTGAATTTGTTTTTAGACGACACATTATGTAATAAAAAAAATATATTAAAAAATATTATAAAGTCCAGTTCTCTGTGTACAATAGTAAAATGCATGAACAACTAGGTAGATAAATTCTGTTTAATGTTTACCCACTATCAAAAATAAATATCGTTTCTAGTTTCTCAAGTTTGGTTCACAATTTTGCCATTCCTTCTGCTGTGCAAATTTTGTTCTTCAACTTCTTCCCATTTTATTTTTTCCCATTTCCTATTTCTGTATCATAGTTACAAATAATTTAATTTTTCCTGCCCGGATTTTGCTTCTGTCCTTGTCTAGCAGAGTACTTTGTCTAATCCACAGATAAGACTCGATACAAAGTATGGAACATGGCTTATTTAGCTTGAGTATTTGTAAACAACCGACGATGATGACTTGGTCATTGAAGCCTCGTCTTATTTTGTTTAAAAATAAAGTGTTTGTTGTTTTGAAAATTTTATGTTTTCTTTTCCCTCACTCAGTGGATATATAAATTAAAGATGTAGCTGATCATGAGCAGTGTATGTTGACAGATACGGGGGGGGGGGAGATATCCTATTGTTTATTAACTGTTCTTGCAATATGAGAAATGAAATTGCATTTAGAGCTTGCACTTTGTGTATTATATAACTTACTTGGGTTATTTAAAAAAATTGTTACCCTAAATTTTAAATTTTAAAATAGAAGTTGAAGTTGTGATATAAATCATAAATATTTTATATACAGGCAGTCCTCTACTTACGAACATTCGACTTACGAACTTTCGAAGTTACGAACAAAGCCCCAGGACATTAAAAATGATTGACAGGCGGCGGGCGTGGCGGGCGGGAAGATATGACCTTGAGAGGCGGGAAGAACGGAACGTGGCTCAACACGATTGGCTGTTAGCTTAGCTTTTGCTATTGTATGGAAATACATACATGACCAGTGCTACAACAGGTCATTTGAGTCTGGACTTTAGTCGCGTTAGTGTGTTAGTTTTTTTATTGCCCTCACAGTTTTTTAATTAGTTTTTTGTAGTTATTAATAGTTAGTTTGTTAGTTTTTTTAAATTTTACCTCACAGTGTTTATTAGTTTTTTGTAGTTAGATACCTGTTTATTGATCATGAGTGGAAAACGTAAAAATAGTGAAAGTGTGAAGTGCGTAGTTAAGAAGAGACGAACAATCACTATGGAAAACAAAATGGACATAATTAGACGATTTGAGAGAGGAGACAAAATGGCTGATATTGCACGGGAATACGAAATGAATCGTTCTACGATTGCAACGATTTTAAAAGATAAAACTCGTATTTCAGAGCACATTAAAAGCTGTACCCCTATGCAGTCTACAATTATTTCTAAGAAAAGAGGCACAATAATAGAGGAAATGGAAAATCTGTTGACCGTTTGGATGGAAAATCAAGAACAACGTAGAATGCCTCTTAGTCTTAATCTTATACAAGAAAAAGCAACAAGTTTATATAAAGACTTGAGAGTAAAGAAAGGTGATAGTTCAACTGATGCAGCATTCACAGCGAGCCATGGTTGGTTCCAAAGGTTTAAGAAACGTTATAACTATCATTGTATTAAAATAACAGGCGAAGCTGCCAGTGCCGATGTCACTGCCGCTGTTGAATTTCCTAAGATTCTTGAAAACATTATAAAGACTGAAGGATACTTGCCACAACAAATTTTCAACGTTGACGAGACAGGCTTATTTTGGAAAAAAATGCCAGATCGATCATACATATCGAAAGAAGAAAAATCAATGCCAGGATTTAAGTGTGCAAAAGATAGGTTTACATTAATGATAGGAGGAAACTGTTCAGGAGACTACAAAATTAAACCTCTTTTAGTCTATCGCGCTGAAAATCCAAGAGCCCTAAAAAATATTCCTAAAGATTCATTGCCTGTTGTTTGGAAATCAAACAGTAAAGCTTGGGTTACTTTGGCGGTTTTTGAAGAATGGTTTCTCAATAACTTCATTCCCGATGTGAAAAAATATTGCAAGGAGATCAATATTCCTTTTAAAATATTACTCTTGCTTGACAATGCTCCAGGCCACCCACAACAGTTAAATGATGTTCATCCGAACGTCAAAGTTATTTACTTGCCACCTAATACAACTTCCTTGCTGCAGCCTATGGATCAAGGGGTTATTGCATCTCTAAAAAAATATTATTTGCGTCGTACATTTAAGCAAGCTATTAAGGCAACAGATGACAATAATTGTACAACTCTTAAAGAATTTTGGAAGAAATATAATATTTATGACGCCGTAAAAAATGTAGGTGGTGCGTGGTCTGAAGTTAAGACTTCAAACATGAAAGGCGTTTGGAAGAAACTGTGCCCACATTTTTTTGCAAATGAAAGCGGTGATAATAATGATGTGGAGGAAAATGAGGAAGAGGTTATAAATAATATTTTAGATCTTGGTAACCAATTGAACTTGGAAGTAGAAGCAGAAGATATTCATCAACTACTTGAAAGTCATTCACAGGATTTGACAAATGAAGAGTTGCTTGAACTAACAGCACAAAATGAAGGACCTGATGATGAAACTGAAGAAGAGGAGCCAAAGACATTTACTGTCAAACAACTGACAGAAGGTTTCGGTTTCATAGAAAAGGCACTGGCGTGTTTCCAAAAACAAGACACAGATAAAAATAGATTTTCAAAAGTTTCAGCATCTGTACACGATGCCCTTATGTGCTACAAAGTGATACTGGACGAAAAGAAAAGAACTGCTACTCAAACTTCTATTACTCAGTTTTTTACTAAGAACTCTAAAGTGGCCTGTATTGTGGAAGATCCAATGCCATCAATATCAAATGATGAATGAGTGGACTACCTACACGATTTAAAGTTAAAAAAAAAAAAGTTTTATAGTACATTAAAGTGTATTAATTATATTTTAAAAACAGTTTTCTTTTTAAATTTATATATATTGTAGTTGTTTTAGAAAAGTACTTTTAATAAATGAAGTCATTGATTTGTACGTATTCATACATCCTTTTAGCAATTCCAGTAGCCTATACAGTACAGTACGGTAACCTAATTGTAAAAACAGTGTTGTGTTTGAATTCTTGCGCCAAAATCCGTGTTTTCCGAGTTACGAACTTTTCGACTTACGAACATCGGCGCGGAACGCATTAAGTTCGTAAGTAGAGGACTCCCTGTATATTTATTAAATACGAAAATATTAATAAAATTGTTTCTTAACTATCACTCTGTATATTCCAGTGCTATAATGGAATTCCGTAAGTTACACCAAGAAAATTTTCAGAAGAAACATGGATTGAAGTTAGGATTCATGTCTGCCTTTGTTAAAGCTGCCGCCTATGCACTTCAGGATCAGCCTGTAGTTAATGCTGTTATTGATGGAAATGAGATTGTTTATAGAGATTATATTGATATATCCGTTGCCGTTGCGACACCTAAGGTTAGTATTTATTGTATATACATATGAGTGAATGAATGAATACTTTACTTACTAGAACATACAAATTATGTATGTAAGTAATAGCAAAAATACCAAATAATTGAAAATAAAAAAAGTTATACTTAGATCTATATCTCTTTGGGGTAACAATTACAACTGTAGACAATTTACTCAAAATGAAGTGAATGAAAGGAATATATTTTTTTAAAAATAAATGGAAGCAGATGATTAATTCTCTTTAAAACTAAATGAACAAGCATGTTCCGCAATATAAAATATAAAACAAAACTACATTTAACATAACAGCAATCTCAAAATAATAAATCTCAATTATAAAAAAGGATTTAGAAATAAAATTATAAGTATATAAAAACATGTCTACTAAAGAAAATAAACAAGATAATGAAATTAATCAAACCAACATCACTATCAAAACAAACAGAGTATATTATTTACAAACACCATATATTTTCAGGAGTATTAGTCATTTCAATAATATTAGCAAAACAACATGGACAATAATTAATGAATAGAGAAAACAAAATTACGAATTTGAAACTATTGCACTGAATATTGAGGGAGGAAAATATTCTGAGCTGTCGTGTACTCATTTTGTACAGCTTTAAAAATTATATCCAACAATGCTCAAATATATAATTTAAAATAAGAGAGTTGATAATATGAATATGATTCATAATTTCTACGAAAAAACAAAGCATAAGTTAAAAACAATAAAAAAATAGCAATAATAGTTATGGTAGCTGAAATTTTATTTCACAATGTTTCAAAGTGTCTACCATTTGAATCGGGATTACGGTATTTAATTCTTATCTAAGACTTACATGAGTCTATAATAGCTCATTTTGTGCAGCTTGACTAATCTGCATATATTAATTATTATCATCAAGATTGATGGGTGGAAAATGAGTGGATGGATGCACAAAATATATCAAAAGATATTCATGTCCAATCCTAATAAACTGAAGTTAAAGCGTCTCTAAATAAAATAATTTGACTTGTTAGTTAGGATTAGATCAGCTAAAGTAAATAACTGAAAACCAATATTTTACAAATTATTTTAAGTTCAAATAATCATTGAAATGAACTTGTAATTACTGTATTTACAATTGAACAAATTGAAGAAAGATGTAATTGTTACTTTTTAATTATAATTATTAAAATTACTTATTAATTATAAACATGTAAATTTTCAGGGACTGTTGGTGCCTGTTTTGAGAAATGTTGAAAACATGAACTATGCAGATATTGAAAAAGGTATTGCAGCTTTGGGAGAGAAAGCTCGCAAAGGCACGTTGGCAGTTGAAGATATGGATGGTGGTACTTTTACAATCAGTAATGGTGGAGTGTTTGGTTCTCTTATGGGAACACCTATTATTAATCCTCCACAATCTGCAATTTTGGGTATGCATGCAACATTTGAGCGTCCAGTCGCTGTTAAAGGCCAAGTGAGTATTCAGATTTGTTCTTCAAATATGTAATGATTTTTTGTCATGTTCTACTGAAAGGGAGAAAATTTTATTAATATAATACATACATATAAAGTTTTTAAACTTTGTTAATAATAGAAGTATACAACTTCTTACAAAATATGAACATGAATGGCAGATCTGATTCTAAACAATTTGATTACACTTTTTTTTATAGGGTCTTCTTTACTAATCTAATGTTATGAATATTTGCTTTGCAGGTGGTTATCAGGCCGATGATGTACATAGCACTAACATACGACCATCGTCTTATTGATGGACGTGAAGCTGTTTTATTTTTGCGTAAAATTAAGGCAGCTGTTGAAGACCCTAGAATAATAATTGCAGGGTTATAAGATTCCATGCTTTATTAGTATTTTTTGATTCATAAGAAGAACATGTGCACATATCAGACATGAGTACAGCTAAAACGGGTTGCTCTAAGCAGCAAAGTATTCATTGCTGAGAGCAATAATTTATAAAACGTGTAAAAAAAAAACTCGTGAAATAAAGACATTTTATCATATTTCCGTTCTGTACTTATAGTTTGAGATTCGAAATAAAATAAAATGATCTGCTGTTGTAACATAAAATTAAATTACATACGAATTGTTTATTAACAACGTTATATTCAAGTAATTTTTGAAACGCTTTTATTGGATGGCATACTGTGTAATAAATATACAAAATAATTTGTGCAGCATTTAAAGCACTTGACATGTTAACTTATTTATCCAAATATATTTTTATTTACAAGGAAGTGTCACAAATAAATTATGTTTAATTATCCAAATATATTTTAATTTACAAAGAAGTTTCACAAATAAATTGTTTTATTTTTAATAATCAGTACTAGAATATTGGAGGAAGGAAGAGTCAGTATTTATAAATCACTAGCCACTGTAAATGTAGTCTACTTCTTTTCTTTCTTTGTCCTTTCATTTATTCTTCTAATATATTTCTTGTTATTTAATTGTAATATTTTGTTTTAAGTTGTATAAAATACCTTAAATTATTGTAGTTACTTGTTGTATAGAATAAGCAGATACTTTGAAGTTGCAATAAATTGCTTATATCTATCTCCTCCCAGAAATACTTAATTTCTTTGTATTTGGTTATTAATTGTTCAACTCCTTGTTTTGTTAAGTAGTTGCAGCTGTATCTCCACCTCTTGTCAATGGTATGACATTGATAAAAACTAAAAAAACCATGGATAAGTTATAAATATAAATATTAAACATGAAATGGTGCAATGGGAGCGTAAATTGTAAATGTGTTTGTGGACATCCACAGCAAGATGCCAGAGATAATAGCTCTCCGGTGTCGCTCACAATATATATCCGAATCACATAAAAACGTAAGTCACATAAGTAATTTATTCTTTTTTGAGTCAAAAATAATACATCATCCCTACATTTTTAGAAAGGGCTAACAGTCGGACGATATCCTTTAACTCTACCTTTCTCCCTGCGTTAACCACTTCATGCCTAATATTTTCATCTCTACATCTAAATTAGCTGTTGGTTTCCTTCTTGAGGTTGATAAAGTTTTGAATAACTAAACATATTTAATGTCTAAAGTTTAACCATAGTTAAACCTAAAAATCATGGCGCCTTTTTTTAATAATTCATAAAAACTAGTAATATATGGAAAACCCAACTTATGAGACATCATTTTTCTTAGAAAGGTGCATAGAATTTATGTATGTAATGCAAAAAAATGTATATGTAACGGTTTTGAAGTAAGTATGTTAGGAATCAAAAAATAAACTTAACATTTTACAGAAAAACCTATACAAACCAAAATACATTTATTAGCACATTTTTTCAAGATATACAAAAGTTTTTAATGTAATTGTGAATAAATAAATAAATAAATAAATATATATATATATATATATATATATATATATATATATATATATATATATATATATATATATATAAACAAAAGGAGCTAAAAAGTTAGGCTTAATTTGAAAATCACCAAAAATACTAATATTATGGAAAACACAACTTATTTATATCATTTTCCTCAGAAAAGTGCATAGAATTTACCTGTGAAATGAAAAAAAAAAATAATAAAATAAAATAAATAAATAAACAATTTGGAGTTAGAGTGTCAGGAAACCAAAATTTATACCAAAACCGAAGCCAAAATTTCATATAAAACAAATATATTTCCTAAAGAACAAATTAAAAAAAAAAAAATTAAAGACATATATTTAATTTATGCACAAGAGATTTGTAATATAGTTGGGGGTAAAAGTTATTAAAAACAAACATAAATAAATTTAAAAAATAAATAAGTAAATAAATTAGTTTCTTTGTACTAACCAACAAAAAGTTTTGCATCCTAGGCTTGGCTAGGAGTGTTATGTAATAATAAATACACTGAAAATATTATAATTCATTCAAAAAATACACTTTAGAAACACTAACACACATATTATAACTTGTATAAACAAATTATAACAAATAAATCATTCTAAGTAACAAAATAACTTTACATAATAAAAATACATTGAGCAACCCATGCTAACATACCCACACGATGGCATGCAAGTAAGGCAGATCGAGTTGGTTGGTTTACTCTTCGTTAGAAAGGACTTCTAATATTTACTGCTAAATAAATATCACACGTATGAACTAGATCTATATACCAAGTTGTAGTTCTAAATATCTTCTTCGAAGTACTAGAAAGAACGGAAGAAATATATAAAAATAAAGATCGAAATGTTCAAAGTTTGTTAGGCACTCCCAAGAGCAAACCGAAGAGGAGTAAATTTTTGGAGCACTTTGTAGAATGTATATATGTTGTAAAATATAAAACTTACGATAATTTCAAATATGTAGTTCGAAAGAGAGAGAAAAATACTATAAAATATTCTCAATTTGTGGTATTTGGATAAGAATTACCATTTACAAAAAGATACTTTCCACCAAGATATTCTTTGAGTTTAGAAAACACATGAAAGTCTGATGGTGCCAGGTCAGGGCTGTAGGGGGAATGGTCCAGCAATTCCCATCGAAAGTTGGCCAGTTGTGTCTTGGTTATTGGCTAGTGTCTTGGTCATTTATCTGCAGCGTGAGGCCAAAGTTTTCGTGAAGCAGCATGACGCCGCTAGACAGAAGTACCCGTCGGCAGTTTTGAAAAATGCGCCTAAGCTTGGTTAGTGTTTCACTATATCTCTCAGCATTTATGGTCATTCCTCTTGGCAGAAAGTCAATCAGAAGAACGCCTTTCCGATCCCAAAAAACTGTGGCCATGATTTTCCGTGTTGAAGGTTCTTGTTTGAATTTTTGTGGTTTCGTCGGTGAATTTGAGTGATGCCATTCACTGGATTTACGTTTAGTCTCTGGAGTGTAGTATGCTACCCACGTTTCATCACCGGTAACAACATGATTCAAGAACTCATCACCACTGTTATCGTAGTGCTCCAAAAATGACAAAGAATGTGCCAAATGCTTTTTTTGTGTTCTTCTGTCAACATTTTTGGCACCAATCTCGCACAAATTTTTTTGTAATGCAGTTTGTCGGAAACAATGTGATAAACAACCGATCGTGAAACTTGTGGAAATTTCTCATGAAGCTTGTCAGTTGTAGCGAATTTCCTAATCAACTTTTTTTGTCAAGTCTTCATCAATGACAGTTGGTCACCCTTATTGTTCTTCATCATGAACATTTGTTCTTCCTTCATTGAAAAGCCTACACCATTTTTACGCACATTACTGTCATTCATTACACCTTCACCATAAACTTCAATAAGCTGCTGGTGAATTTCAGTTGGGACGAACTTGTTTTGTTTTTAAAAACCGAATAACCGAGCGCACTTCACAATCAGCGGGTTTATTGATTAACATGGCGACAAACAAAGCAGTGTTATGATAGAACCAACAGTGGCAGAGACATGAAATCTACTCATTGCATAGTTGGAGACTGGGCAAGAGTGGCTAACCTTGAGTGGGCGTCACGTGACAGCCTGCGCAGTTGCTATGCGCA